>CAMZMU010000037.1:28555206-28617021 GCA_947311845.1 Poa pratensis
TGCCGGCGTCAGGGCTGGGTGTGTCGTCCTTAAGCTGGGAACGGGCTCCACGAGCCGGCGACGTGGATGCGACCATGGGGAGGCGCCCCGAGGACGTGTCTGCGGCGATGGCTCCGATGAGCATGGGGGACATGGCGGCGCAGGCGGCGCGCCGTGTCCAATCGCCACCAGTGGACGCGCCCTAACGCTAGCGCACCCGGCCTCCACTCGATCCATTCGCAAACACGCAGTCTCTGCTCGCACCGTCATCCCTACGCCACCGCCGCCGCCTCGCTTGCATTCGTACGCCGCCGCCGTCACCATGAAACGTACGCGTCCCGATGAGGAGGACGAGGACGTCCATCCCGACGGCGGGCGAGGTCACCTTCCCCGCTGCCGGTGTCGACCTCGACGCGGCCCCGCAACGGCTCGCCGTCCGCTTGCCCCTACCGGCCGCCGCCCCGGCGCGAACCGTCCCCGTCTCGTCGCTCGCTGGATCGTCGGGACCACCGCACTGAGCACCGCCGCCGCTTCCCCAGGTCTTCTGTCGTGACCTACCGGCGCGGCTCGCTGGCGCGCTCGCCTCGCCGGGGTCCGTCGCCGGCTGGACAGCGTAGATAGGAGGAGCTGCGCCGCGAGTTGGTGCAGCGGCCGCTCGCCCACGGCCGGTCCCCCATGCGACGCTTCGACAAGGAGCATCGGCGGGAAAGCGGGTCATGGAGGGACGACCGGCTTTAACATCCGCAGGGTCGACAATCTCCTAGGCTTGACCGGCCGGTGGCTGCTGCTAGTGTTCCGGCAAAGAAAAAGTCCAAGAAGAAGAAGATCAAGAAGGGTAAGCAGATGGCAGGGAGTGGTGCGGGAGGGAACCAGAGTGGGTTCCCGCCTGCTCCGAACCCCAACGCCCCGGTGAGAGCTCCGTGTGATCTATCCCAGGCGGGGATGGTCGCCAACCGACCTCAGGCAGAGGGAGGAAAGGACTCTCCATCGAAGCAAGAGTGCTTCAATTGTGGTGTTGTGGGGCACTTCCGTTCTGAGTGTACTCGTCCCGAGTGTTGCATGCGCTGTGGGGATCCTGGACACCGCATTGCTACCTGCACGGTGACTGCTGGTCAATCGGAGCAACGCCTAGAGCTGCTCGGGCACGCGGTGGAGTCCATCTTCTACTACATCGACTTGGGCGGGGTGCCGATGACGGTCCCGCAGAACCTTGCGATGGTGTCGGTGCTCCGGACCAGCTCCCGCCCGTGGCCGCTGAGCTTACTGCGGAGATTCTCAGGGACGAGCTAGCCCTGGTTATGCCAGGGCACGAGTGGCAGGTGCGCGAGATCACCCCCTTCGAGTTCGCCGTGGTCTTTCCCTCGATAGAGATGCTCCGCTTCTGCACCTTGGGCACCACCTTCACCCTCCCGATCAACAAGTTAAAGGTGTCCATCAAGGCCTCGACTGTTGTTCCTGAGGCGGCCCCCTCCCTGCGCTCCACTTGGGTCCTTATTCACGGGATGCTGGATGTGGTTAGGTCGAAGGACGTCGTCAAGCTGATCGCCCGGCCCCTTGGCAAGCTTGCCGAGATTGACCTCTGCTCTTTGTCGGGGTCGGGTGCGCTTCGGTTCCGGGTCCTATGCCCTGACTCGTCCAAGCTCCTCGGTTACTTACCGCCGGTCTACTTTGGTGGGCGTGGGGGGAACCGGGGCTGGGCTCTACGTGTGGAGCTGGACGAGGACCGCCCTCGCTCTCCTTCCCCTCGGGCCACTAGCGGGGGGCCCTCGGACGGAGTCGGGGACGTCTCTGAGGAGGACTCTTCGGACGACGACGTGCCTGGTGCGGGTGACCCTCAGGTGGCTTCTCCTATGGCTAATGCCGCCTCCCTCACTGTTCCTTCCGTGGGCACGACTACCCACGCCGTCGTCCCGTCACAGGCATCTTTGCTTGTGTTTTACTGCATCAGCTCCACCGACACACTCTCGTAGTGCGCCGGCCAAGCTGGCACCTGTTGACCGCCCCGCACCTCTCGCCCTGACTCTCTGGGGCCACTGGAGCTCCCCATCTCTCAGTACGGCTCCAACCTAGGCCTGCAGGGCCTCGACGCTTGCACTCTGGGCATAGTTGCCCCCACTCAGGAGGAGGAGAACTGTGGGAGTGTGGGGCTCGAGGTCGTCCCACCCTCGTCGTCGCATTCGGTGGGGGCGTTGTGCTACACCCTCTCACCGGGTTCGACTCCCACCTCCTCGGTGGGTTCTCCACCCTCGGTTCCTGCGACGCCGACCTCTGGTACCTGTGAGCTGACCACGGTCTTCCCCGACACACCCGTGGTTGGCCCGCAAGCACGTCCGCAGCGCCGTGCCAGGCAGCCACCGCGGTGCCTATGGTGGAGGATCGGGCGATCCAGCTGACCGCGGCTCGTCGTCGACTTCCAGGTACGCCTCGCCCTACGCCCCCTTCGGGGTCTAGGTTTTCGGTTCTCGATGAGGTCCCTTTGGACCATTTGGCCCAGGTTGTTGATAACTGTGGAGTGGTCTTCCGGGGGGGAGTGTGGACCCTGGCTGGACCAGATTGTTGCGATTAAGGCAAAGGAGATCTATGAGGGGGCTCTTGCTGCCTCACGAGCTCAGGCGGAGCTTGCGAGGGAGTAGCCCCCAGCGACTGGGATTCTGGGGCAGGCGGCACGGAGCCCGGCAGTAGCTCTAGCAGCGTGCCTAATGGGATGGAGACTCCCTCCGCGACCCCCAGGCGGGAGGGGCACGGGGGAGACCACCCAAGGCGCCGTCCCAGCCCTCGACCTCTGGTAGGGCCCGCTCGGTCCCCCGTAAGGGGACTACCCCCCTCCATGTGTCCAAATGAATGTGCCTATACGGTTATTCGATTGGAACATGAGGGGGTTTGGGCAGGTTGGTCGGCAACATCAGTTGCGTGAGTATATGAGGAGGGAGGATGTGGACATCGTAGGGATCCAAGAGACGATTAAACAAGACTTCTTGATACGTCCAAAACGTATCTACTTTTCCGAACACTTTTGCTATTGTTTTTCCTCTAATTTGTGTGATTTGAATGCAACTAACACAGACTAACGCTGTTTTCAGCAGAATTGCCTTGGTGTCTCGTTTTTGTGCAGAAAGTCAAAGTTTTAGGAAAATTCCAGAAAAATTCCAGAAATTCTATTTTTCCAGAAGACCCACGGAGCCAGAAGACGAAGCGAGGAGGGTGCACAGGGGCACCACACGCACCCAGGGCGCAGGTGGGCCCTTGCCGCGCCCAGGGGTGGTGTGGCCACCCTGTGTGGCCCCCGACGCTCCCCTTTGGACTACTTAAAGCCTCTGACCTAAAAACTTTGGGGGAATCGACGCTTTTTCCAGAAAAACTTCCAGAGCTCCGCCGCCATCGAAAACCCTATTTCGGGGATCAGAAACTCCGTTCTGGCACCCTGCCGGGACGGGGAATTGGAGGAGATCATCGCCATCATCATCACCGCCACCTCTCCATCGACCATCCATGACTCCCCCATCCATGTGTGAGTAATTCCCGCTGTAGGCTGAGGGGATGGTAGGGATTGGATGAGATCATTCATGTAATAATTGTGAGATTGTTAGGGCATGGTGCCTAGTATCCATCGGTAGTGCTTATTGTCATTGTTGCAACTTATTATGCTTAATGCTTGTCACTTAGGGCCCGAGTGCCATGATCTCAGATCTGAACATGTTATTGAATCATGATGATAATTATTGTTTTGGATCATATCTATAAGTTGTATACACACGTCACTGTCCGGAACCCGAGGCCCCAAAGTGACAGAAATTGGGATAACCGGAGGGGATGGTTGCGACGTGAGGATCACATGTGTTCACGGAGTGTTAATGCTTTGCTCCGGTGCTTTATTAAAAGGAGCACCTTAATTACCAGTAGTTTCCCTTGAGCCCCCGCTGCAAACGGGCTGATAGGACAAAAGATGTTGTGCAAGTTTCTCATTGCGAGCACGTACGACTAAATACGGAACACATGCCTATGATTGATTATTTCTTGGATACCTTATTATTTATCTGCAATTGCCCTGTGTATGACTATTTCATGAATTATCTTATCCATGCAACGCCCGTTCATCCATCACTATGCCTACAGTATTTTAATCCTGTTGTCTACTGCAATTATTACTGCTGTCTTTATTTTACTGCTGCTATTATTTCACTACTGCTACTGTCATAAAACTGTTGCTACTGATAAACTGTGTCGAGCAAGTCTACTTCCAGGTGCAGCTGAACTGACAAATCATCTGTCAAGGCTTATAAATATTCTTTGGCTCCCCTTGTGTCGAATCAATAAATTTGGGTTTTACTTCCCTCGAAGACTGTTGCGATCCCCTATACCTGTGGGTTATCAAGACTATTTTCTGGCGCCGTTGCCGGGGAGCATAGCTCTATTTATAAGCTCACCAGGGAGTCATACTGCTCGCTGCAATTCATTCACCATGGGTAAACCTCGTGATGATAAGGTTCGCATATTGCCATCCACTACAAGGAGAGGTACAACTCTAAACACTTCTGCTGCTCTTGATTCACCGTCTGTTATAAGTCAACTTGTCACACCACCACATGCACATGCTTCACGTGCTGCTACCTCTGCTGAATCTGAGAATGTTTTTGATGAATTTGATGATGCTTCTACTGTGCTTGATGAAAGAGGTTCACTAGGTCCTTTTCTAGATGCTACAATTGCTAAATCTAAACAAGTTGAAAATACTGAAACACCTAATGAAACTCCTGTTACACCTGCTTATTCACCTGAAATGAGAGAGACTACTAGTGATGATCTTGAGGAAACTTATGTTGAACTTGATGATGACTTTATTGATGAATGCATGAATTGTGATACCTCTAAAGATGTTAATGCTATTAAAAATCTTCTTCAAAGACGTGCTGTCAACTATAAACTTTCTCCTGATGCTAAATTCGCTACATCTCCATAAATATAAAAGATAAAGACTATGATTTGTCTGTGGACTTGTCTTTTATAACTATTGCTGAAAAAGAACCTTTTCGAGGAACTGAAAATGAAAGTGATGTAGAACATATGAACACTCTCTCTACTCTGAGTAGTTTGTTTTCTGATGATATTAAGAAACGCAGTTACTTTGTTACTAAAATTTTCCCTTTCTCATTGAAAGATGAAGCTAAAACTTGGTTTAATGATTTATCTCCTAGATCTATTGAGAGCCCGGTGGGTTTAGTCAATGCTTTCTTTCAGAAATATTTTCCTGCTAGTGCTCAACATGCTGCTTTACAGAAAATCTTTAACTTTAAGCAAAATGAGAGAGAGAAAATGGCTGAATCTTGGGCAAGGTTTTGTTCTTTACTTAGAGCTCGGCCTGGACATCAACTAGCTAAAAATGAACTTCTTGATATCTTATATTTACTAATTGGAGGCACCATAGAAAGCACCACGTTAATCCTCACGGTAAAACAAACGATTTCCATCCGATATATGTCTCATGCATTAACAGCCCTTGGATTAAGCGACGGTTTCTCCACGCATGCCACCATCGCGTCTTAATCCCTACCCTCGCGTTAAAGCCAAAAACCAATCTTACCGGAACGTCCCCATATTTGCTGCCGCCGCCGGACGCTGATTTCACACACCGGCGATGGAATAATCAATCGTGGATTGCCGATACACTGCTCTCACGTCATGCATCAGCGAATAATGCATCAGTCATGGAGTTTATCCAGTGAAAAGGTACGATCCAGTAAAGCATGTCCAGATCTCCTGATCGTATTCCTCTACAAACTCTGAATATCTTTACTATTAAATGGCAGTTGGTACGTACGTACCCGGCAGAAATTCTGCCGAGCGGACGATAGCTGCTCCCTCAGTCGTCGATCCTCCCTTCACTCCATCGCGTCCGTTCGTCACTCTCGCTCCCACGCCTGCGAACGGACGCAGCGATTTCCTCCCAAACCGAACCCTCTCCTTTCCCTCGTATCCTTCCGCGAGCGTGGCGGCGGCACTAGACGTCCAGGGATCACCGGTGGCCAGACCTAGCGCGACGGCTCCCCAGAACCGAGGTCGCCGGAATCCTCGGCGCGATAATCAGAGCCAGGCTTCCTCCTCCGGACGACCCCGACGATCTGGGCGTTCTCCGCGTGACCCCGACGATCTCGTTCGTGCTGGGTTGCGTCCTCCGCGCGACCCCCGCGAGATCGGCGTCTTCTTCTGCGCATCCCAGTCGAGCTGGGAATCTTCCGCGTGACCCCGGTGAGCTCATACTCCTCCACGCAGAGCTAAAGAGATCCGCGTCTCCTGGCTTGCCGTGGCGGTGAAGCGTTTGGCGGACATCAGCAGAGATGGCGTTCACGCTGACACTCCTCGCCGCTCTGATTCCCTCGATCTGATCCGGCTAGGCGACCATGGTCAACAGGTGCTGCAGTCCCTCCACTTTCCCAGACTCGTTCGATTACCTCGCGACTGATTTCCAACTGGTTCAAACGGTGAACTTAACCTGACCAACACAGACAAACGGAACGCGCTGGTACGAGCGATCCGCCGCCGCAGCGGTGTCTACACGGGCTCTGTGACCGTCGCCGACACCATCATGCGTCGTCCCCTGCGTCCAGTAGCCGGCCGTTCCCAACTCGAGAACATCGTCTCTTTCTTTCGTCCGCCTACGCTGCAACACCGGAAAATCAAGGTTCGTTTTCAGAATCTGTACTTCACTTTTCCTACAGTCTGTTTATTTCAGTTCAGGAACATAGTCTTGCAATCAATATTTATACAATGTGAGTTCGTTGTATCCTCAACGAACTGTTCACCGACCCCTTTTTATAAATATTTACCTATATAACTGTTCACCGACCCCTTTTGATTTATGTTTGTGCAGTTTCCTTCCCATTTTTAGATAGGTACTTCTATGTCCGAACTCCTTCTATGTCTGATAACTCCTTATTTGAGCACTAAAGGAATTTCCCTTCAACTATCCAACCACGTGCTCTAAAACATGTCAGTTTTCTTACCTTTAATTTATATCTACTTATGCATAATCCCATTGCCGATTCTTCATATGTTGACATGTGTACTGTTTTACAGTTTCTATACACTACCAGAGCAGTATTCATAGCTACAAGTCTGTTGTGAGTTTTATGTATAATTGACACAATCTGAAGTATTGATTATTAGCATATGAATGTTATTGAAAATGCTTAAGCTGTTGCAAGAAACTGTCTAAAGTAAAACAACATCAAGGAATGATTTTGGTTTACCTTAGGAGTATTACAAATCTTAGAACATGTTCCTAATTTGGGTAGATTTTGGGAACATGTATGGTTGCAGACATTTTAGGATTTGGTCCTTTCATTGGCTAATTCTAGAGCTTATGAGTTGTACTTTGTTCTTTGTTTTGCAGAACTGAGCACTTAATTTGTTTGTACTTTGGTAGTGACAAGTTTCCTGTTAATGGGTCAAGATGTTTTGTTTTAACTTCAAAGTAGCATAAGAGACTCGTGGTTCTCATTTTCTAAGCTAAAGAAATACCAGTATCACCCTGTTTCCAGAATCGTGATTGTTTTTATTTGCCCAAAATAAATACATGACATCCAGCCTTATCCATCTTGCAGCTATACTGGGTACACCTATTTTAATCACCGTCTGGATCTCTTGCAGGCTAAGGATCATGGAAGTATCAGGTCTCCTCATTCGGCTGCATAACCCATTTCTTCAGTTAAAAAAGAGGTTAAAATACGCTGATTCATGTACGTATATATAAGTAGCAAATGCGTGCTTGATTGGGTATGAGCTATGCACTTGTTCTTCCAGAAATCATGGAAGAACGCGCATGAAGTTTGGTTCTACTCATCCACTTCCATATGCAGAATTTTAGAGTGGTCAATGGAAAATCATGTGAATTTCTGAGTTACTACACCCAGGTCGTCCTCATTATGGTCTGCCTCCAGCTGGGAATTGGTGTGTATAGAACTGGCTCTGAATGCAGATAATAACAGACAACAAGGAGGCAACTTGGAAAGCATGCCTGCAGAACTAAAGGAAAATGGCTCCCAGCTATATACTTCCTTGATTCCTTGCTCCAAGGGAAGATAAGTAAACTATGCTAAGATAGTTGAGGTACTTCTGCAAACAGGGTGGTTTACAAACTCTCTTGAAATACATTATGGATAAGGACAACGACAAACTTTCAGTACCATACTTGACCGATTTCATGCGGATGACAATATGACAGACTTTCAGCAGAACCGTTAAGGATTGTAATTACACCTAATGTTTGTGCTCACTCCTGTCCATGTGGATGGCTATTTGATGGGATTGTCGATTTGGTGTGTGTTGCAGATGTTCTGGTATGTGGTTGAGGGTCACCATACTTGTTAATTGCAATGGGCAGATCATGAAATTTGACATAATTGGCACGCTGACTAAATCACATTATCTTGGGCCATCGGAAAATAAGACTTAAATGTGTGCTTGCTCCTTAGTTGGCAGTAGAGAGGTTTGAGAGAGAAGACTATTTTCGCTAATGATTTTTTAGTTTCTTCACCACAACCAAAAGATCAACGAAAGTTGTGCAAGCAACATGTCCAATTTAAACAAAAAATAATGTTGATTACAAGATATGGTAACCATGCGAGCAAACTGCCGATGTGTTTTTTTTTCTATTTCCAAAGTCCAATGTTTTGCTATTCCGTAGCAACGCACGGGCATTCTCCTAGTTATA
The DNA here is from genome assembly GCA_947311845.1 of Poa pratensis. Lineage (NCBI taxonomy): Eukaryota > Viridiplantae > Streptophyta > Magnoliopsida > Poales > Poaceae > Poa > Poa pratensis. The sequence continues at coordinate 28,563,893 of CAMZMU010000037.1, forward strand.
TCCAAGTTCCAGTACAGCTTTATCCCACGATGGTTGATTAAGAAGAGGAGGTGCATTAGCTCTTTAAAGCAGATTGGATGGCCCTCGCCATCTGTGAGGCAGCCGCAATGAGAACTCAGGCGGACAAGGTAGGAAACGCTGTATTATGAAATTCTCTGCTCTAGATATATCTTAATCTGCACAAGGTCAATCCACTGTCCATCATGGTGCTTGACTGGTGCCCTGCGTGGCTGCGTTTCAGTTCCTAATTAAGATGGATCTGGGCAGCATAAATTAATCACGTTGTTCTTTTTTGGGGGGAATTAATCAGGTAGTTCACTCGCCGGTCCTGGCTGAACCATAGCTGATCCGTTAACTTCGTATGCATCGACGAACCTGAGCATGTACAGATACAGACTCTTCTTCAAGGTGATAATACATGTGTCTCCTCCTTTTACAATAGAATAGTTCTTAGGTTATTTAGAATACTATATTGGAAAATTATCCATAATAGAACAAACTCCTTTTAGGCAATTGATTGTTCTATCACCAATAATCCCTACAGGGAACTGATTGTTCGAAAAGATGGCCTTCAGCATCCATACAAAAATAACAATAATGAGTTCATGAGAAATCCGGGTCAGTGGACAAGTAAAATAAGTTCTAGCATGGACCAAATATTAATGATATCTCCAATGGCCTAACATCAACATGCATACGTTTTAATGGCATTTTAATCTCTCCGTAGTGAATATATAAATAACCAGTGACAAAATGACATTGAATAGATGTAAGATCTTTGGCTACTGTTTTTTCCATATAGTAATCTTGATAGTTCAAACTTTCAAATACTTACTTCTATTTCCATGTTTTTTGTTACTAGACAAAGCCTTACTTTTATATCTATCGTGTTTAGGGATTCACTAGCTATGGTCGACGTTGGAAAACGAAGATTTGGTATCACAAACTGAATTTGTAAATGGTATTAAATTATCTGGATTACAAAATCATGAACTGAAGTTGAAAATAGGATTGCTGATAATGCCAATGAAAAACACCAATAAAAGTGTAGGAATCTGCAATGGAACAAAGACTAATAATAACTAGGAAAGTGGTTCATCGAAGGCCAGGTACTAGCATTGGTGGCAGAGTTTACATCCCATCAGTTAATCATGTCAACAAATGATGAGAAATGGCCTGTCATATTGAGAAGGAAACAGTACCCAATATCTGTATACTTTGTTGTAACTATAAACAAGAGCTAGGGGAAATCTTCGAAATAGGTTGGACTCTCCTTGGAGCAAGTGTTCACACATGGCCAACTTCACGTTGCGATGTCAAGGGGTACAAGAAGAAATGGACTGCAGATCCTCATATCAGATGAAGAGTGGCCCTCCACCAAAGTTTAAAAAAACATCGTTTACAAGGATATATTGTAGTTTTGGGCATTGTTTCTGCATTCCTATTTTACGAAATGTGATGTGTGGTGCAGACATGGCCGGCTCCGTCTGAGAATGAAGTGTACTCTGTCTTCTTTGATAAGCAATACCTGCATTGGGTGCTCAGTTAGTTTTACTAAAATACTTTCTGTCCCTATGCGTTTATGTGGTTTGTTCGGTTTCTTATCAGGTTTGCGCACATTTCCTAAACAGAGCTTCAATTTTTTTTTCAAACAGAATCGGTTTTTGCTTTAGGGTTGAGTGACAAGACTGGCAATTTCGCATGGACAAAGTGAGATCCATCGAGGTTAGCATTTGAACTTAGTTCCTGTTTATGTAGTTTTACTTCCCTACTACATCTGATACTCTTATCATAGCTGTGATGCATTGACACTTCATCAATACAAGTATGGGTTCTACACTTTTTAAACTCAGATTAAATTATACACTAATTTTTATAGGCATCTTAATAGTTTCATTTGGTTCCTCATTACATCATAGCCTTTGTATGACCATCGTGTTATCTGTTTTTGGTAACCTACAATTGAATACTTAATTACGGGAAGCAATTATAACCAGGCCACCAAACAATTTTTCATGGAAAGTGAGTTATTTGTTCATGTGTATACTTCAGACAATGTCTTATATGTGCTATTCCTAATTGATGTTCTTCTAAGTATTAGCTTAGAATCATATTTCTCCATTTGCTTTTACTACCAGAATATCATGTAGGCATTCGCCCAAATACGTGGATCAATAAAAAAACATCAGAAACCAAGTGTGTTTCTCTGAAAACAGTTGTATGTATCTATTCGGTACAAATTGGTATAGTATTCAACACTCACGTAATGACATCAGGTTCCACATTCAAAGTATAAAGCTGATGGCCCTGCGGTCCGATCCAGTAGCAGCGTGCCATACATGTTCGCCAAAGGTCCAATTCCACCACCAGGATACTAGGCCTCCGTCGCCCCGGTGTATAGGCTCTTGCTCGGTTCTCTCCTATGTCCTATGCGCCTCACCTGTCTAAGGTGAGTTATGCTGTCGTCTCTACTTGGGAAATAGGGAGTTGACCTATAAAATCTTTAAATCAAATGCTGCTCTCCAGGCCATATGGAGATCTAATCAGCAGCTGTGATATTTTCACATCTTCGACTCTAGATTTCTTATTGAGCCGTACGATGGTAGGCATGCTAGGTACAGAGGCACTGGCACGTATGATTGTTTTACTTTCCGTTCCATTAGAACTAATTAGTGCACCGTTTTCATGTTAAATTTCCAGCTGTGGTTCTTCAGTATTATACATCAAATTTGATACTGTTAATTAAGGTAACATGAACCAGGCTGGTGCCTTCCGTTACTTACAGCTTGAAGTAATGGTGCCCTTTATCTAGCAAATACATTGATATATTAAAATATTCGCATGCTTTGTTGTTCACGTGAAGTATTATGCTTATGAAATAAATATGATACGTTCTTTGTATTGCAGGTTTAGTAAGTATTAGTCCATCTATACGAGCCCAAAAATTCTATATTATAAACTACAGAAGATCAGAAGGGTGCAAACCATTGATCTTTAGATTAAACCTAAGACATTAAAGAATGGTTGTTATAAAGACAATAATTGTACATATATACATCCATATTTATGTGCTTTAAATTTAAGAACCAGACTCCTTACCTCTATCTTTATCGTACAAATTGATTGGGAGTTTTGCAGGTCAAGCAAAACTTTGTGTCGTGTTACCAAATATGGATCCTCCAACATATTCGACCTATGTCAACTAAATATGATTCAGAATGAAGGTATACTTGCCTTTTTGCGTGTAAGTAGATACTATGAAGTAACCTAGCATCACCACTCCAATCAACTATTAATTTCGAATACTATGAAGGAATTCTCTCTTCTGATAATTTGTACTCTGTCTTGGGAAACAAGAGTAAGCATCTAATTGTTGTCGAGAGATGCAAACGAATTCTCTTTCTTTTGATGATTTGCAATTCGAGAGACTGTAATTTTCATGACAAGGATCTTAGCTACATCCTTTTCCTATGTTGTCTTTTTACATGAAAATAGAGTCACAAATTTTTATGTGTTAGATATGATCCTGGCGGGACTACAAAGGAAATATGCTGCTATGGTAGATATATATTAATGTGTGTTAAAGAATATGATATTATATCTTTATGATTAATAATAGATCAAAGGAAACACCACTGTGTCATGTGTCCCAATAATTAAAAGAGTAGATGTACATATAGCCCGTGCGGATGCACGGGTTTACGACTAGTATTTTATAATGGACTAACTGTTGAATCTAGGACATACCTGGATAGTTGTGCTGGTTGTGTTTTCAGGAAAAGAACTCCAGATGAAGCGAGGAATTATTGGCTAAGATAAGCCAAAATCATGATGATTGGACCCTGCCTGAACCAATTCCGGTACCTACGCCGAGGAAAAGAGGAGTAATTGAATTGAATGATGAAGAAATGAGAGAAGCCAAGAAATCTCTTAAGGAGAAAGGTATTAAATCTGAAGATGTGAAAAATCTTCCGCCTATAGAAGAATTGGGTAAGCCAATTCCTCACTCATCTACAGTTGAGGTACACTCTCTCCAACGCTTTGATGATAGAGATATCCCTTATTCTAAACCTCCTGATCAATGCTTAGATGAGTTTGATAATTTCATTGTTAAGCAAAACAATTTCAATTGGAGAATAGAAAATAGCTTCATAAAGAATTCTCATGTCATTAATCATTTGCATGATGTTTTGGAAAGAACTTTTAATGATGTTAAAATACTCATTAAACATTTTCATATGGTTCAAACTCAAATTGAGCAATTGACTAAAGTGCAAAAAGATTTGTTAGGAATGCTTCTAGAGAAAATGATAAACATGCTTTTGGTATAGCAACTAGAGGTGGTGCTTCCACTCAGGATCCTTTATATCCTGAGGGACATCCTAAAAGAATTGAGCAAGATTTCAACTAGTTAATGAAACTACTACTCCGTCTAAGAAAAAGAAGAAGAAGAAACATAAACATGTTGAGGAATCTCCTGAACCTATTAAAGACAATGAGCATGTTAATAATCCAAATAGTATATCTATCTCTGATGCTGAAACTGAGAGTGGTAATGAACATGCTAATGATAAAATAAGAATGATGCTTCTGATAAAGAGGAAAGTGAAGAGGAACCTGAAAAGCATTCTAAAAACAAAAAGTACACTAAAGAAGATTTTCTTGCTAAGAAACATGGTAATGAAAGAGAACCTTGGGTGCAAAAACAAATGCCTTTTCCAACTAAGAAACTAAATCTAAGGAAGAAGAACATTATAACAAATTTTGTGAATGGATGAAACCTTTGTTTTTGCAAATTCCTTTGACTGATGCTATTAAGTTACCTCCCTATTCAAAGTACATGAAAGATATTGTCTCTAACAAGAGAAAGATTCCTAATGAAGAGATTTCTACCATGCTTGCAATTATTCTTTCAATGGTAAGGTTCCAAAGAAGCTTGGAGATCCAGGTATACCAACTATTCCTTGCTCAATCAAAAATAACTATGTTAGAACTGCCTTATGTGATTTAGGTGCAGGGGTGAGTGTTATGCCTTTTTCTCTTTATAAGAGACTTTACTTGGAAAAATTGATACCAACTGATATATCTTTGCAAATGGCTGATAAATCTACTGTTGTTCCTGTTGGTATATGTGAAGATGTTCCTGTTCAAGTGGCTAATAATTGCTTGATATTAACTGATTTTGTTGTGCTTGAAATGCCTGAAGATGATAATATGTCTATTATTCTTGGAAGACCTTTTCTTAACACTGCAGGGGCTGTTATTGATTGCAACAAAGGAAAAGTAACTTTCCATGTTAATGACAAAGAGCATACTGTTTATTTTCCCAAGAAGCTGGACATATATTTGGAGTTAATACAATTACCAATATTAAAAGTATCAAAGTGGGAAGTATTGATTGCCCTATATATGAACCTCATGAAGAACTTCAATATTTATGTTGGATCTATAGCTATACCATTTAAGGTAACATAATTGTTCAATGTGTTTAATTCTTTTATGTCATATAAAATGTATTTGGTGGCAAGACTTGATCAACCTTGTTAACAAATATGTTTTACATGCATAAAATTGCTAAACAACATATTTTTCTTTCTCACCTTTGTTTTACATGTTGTTTTGCTACTGTAATTTGCAAAGTTAAGTAATGCTTGGTCTTTACATAAATTCATTTTGTCTAGTTTTCATTGTTTTAAGCACCCAGAAAATGTCAGAAATAAAAGTTTTCAAAAAAATTCTACAAGTCCTAGTTTTTAAAAGGAACGTGGGAGTACCAGAGGATGACCAGGGGGACCCACCAGGCCACCACACGCCCCACGGCGCGGTGGAGGGCAGGCCGCGCCCTGCCCTGGTGTGGGGTCCACCTGGCCCTCACTCTCATCTCTCTCCCACTCCTTTCTCTCTCCCGACCAAACACACCACCATTGCTCAAACTCGTGTTCTTGCTGCTCTTGCTCGAGATTTTTCGATCTACTTGCTCAGCCCATCTTTGCTGCTGAAATTTGGATCAATTGCTCTCCGGTATGTGACTCCTCCGATTATCCAAATAGAATTTTGTTTAGTTGCTTATATCTTTAGCATTTTGGTACTGTAGGTGACATGTTATTAGAGCTTGCATGCTTGTTCTTGTTTAGATTAACTAGTTTTGATGCATGTTTAGTCCTCTAGCAAGTCTCCTAGTGTTTCCTTGATTAATCACTAAAATTTTTATGAGGTTTGTTTAAAATTTCAGAAAAGGAAGATGGATGGAAACCAACTTAATTATGAAGAATTGGAAGTATCAGAGGTCATGGGAGTCAACCGTGAAGACTCTGTGTTTCCCTCTATTTATCCATGCCATGAGTTTATGAATGCTGCAGAGATCTTGCAAGATTTCAACACTCTAATCTCTAATGCAGGTTGGAATACTTTGTTGCTGATGAACCACATCAATATGTAAAGCTGACTATGTCGGTGGTTCAAAGTTTTAGTTTAGTTGGAATTTGCCTACTCCCATGGTTCATTATAATATCTACAATAAAGCTGTAGATTTGTCTCTTCATGATTTTTGTGCAGCTATTAAGGTACCACATTGGGGTCTCATGAGAGGATTAGAGGTCAACCAAAGTATTTACAAGACCTCTACTCAGGATTTGCCAAGGGAGGATTTTACAGCCGAGGATGGTAAAATTCGAAACATCCAACTCCCATCTATTCGATATTTTGCCTACTACTTAGCAAATGTGTTCTAGCTAGGAAGAATGCAAGTAAATTATCTGTTTATGATTTGGCATTTCTTTCTGCTGCCTTAAGATGTGATAGAACTTATAACTTGGGAGCTATGATTGCATTTCGTCTCCACTAACTACGTGAAAAAGGAGGGGTTTGTGGTGGTCTCATTGCTTCTCGTTTATTAGCCATGCATGGTGTAGGACCTCACATTTTGATATTCAGCTTCCCATTGAAAGACTTGATCTTAACTCTATGATTAGCCACCAATTCGTTTCCGCTGGTCCACCATTGATAATCTATCTATGAATTGGTTTTTGTTAAGAAGATTAGGTGGAGAACTAAAACCTATGAACGCATAGTCTGTTTGCCTGCGCCTCTTTTGTTTAACCTTGATGTCAGGCAAGGATGGTCGTTCTCGGAGGGAGACCTGATGCATATATGGAGGAGCATGGCCTTCATGCGGATAGTGAGGGAAGAGGTCCTGAGGAGGACTTCATTCAGCCCTTCGACACTACGAGCTCTTCATACCAGTCCTGATTATGATCACGCTAGGTATGATCCACCTGGATGGTTCTGGGCCATGGGATGATTGGTCTCCCACTTAGGCCAAAAGCCTAAGCTTGGGGGGAGGTATGCGACAAGTTCACTCATTTTATCATATTCATATCATGTCGGTACTTTGTATATCCATGTTTTAGTTTGTTTCTTTTCTTTTGTTTCTTGTATCCATTTCATTTTCGCAAAACACCAAAAGACCAAAAATATTTCCTTTTTCTTTTGCTTTTTGTTGTAGTGCTAGTTTACTTTATTTTTCATTTCGGTTTGTTATTCAAAAATCCAAAAAGATTTTGCTTTGTTTGCTTGTTTCTTTCTATGCTTGCTTTAATTCGAAAACCCAAAAATATTTGTTTTCTTCTGCCGTTTTGTATAGTTGTTTCAGGAGTTAAAAATTTGTGGTTCCACTTGGGTTTGGTTATCATTTCACATCATTCAAGCCACACAAGTGAAAAGCAATAATGACGACTACGACAATTCGGATGTGGTAAAAGGCTGGTGTGAACACTATTTGTTTTTCATTTTTGTAAATATACCTACTCATGTGAACATGCTTAGCTATCATGGTAGTGGTTATGTTATTTAATGATTACTTAGTAGTTCATGTCTTCTTATGACCAGTACCAAATTGCTAATAGCGAATAACATGTCATATAGATATTTACATGCATTGTTCTATTCATAAAACGGTATGGCAGCTGGTATCCTCCTCTGAATAATTCACTTGATTCGACTTGGCACATACTCACACATGTTATGACTGAAAATAAAGTCAATTAAGCCTTGATGATCTATTTTGCCTCAGAGTTTTAGTATCATCTTTATGCCTCCGTTAATTTTATTTTGTCGCAAGCATGATTATGACCGTTATCGCTCTCGTGGTTGTCGCTTCCCAGTCTATTGCTAGCCTTCACTTGTACTGAGCGGGAATGCTGCTCGTGCATCCAAAATTTTAAACCAAGTTATCCCAAAGAGTCCACCAAAAATTCCTATGCATGGTATTTCGAGCCATTCCAAGTAAATTTGCATGTGCTACCTTTAAAACTTTCAAAATATTTCCCTTTTTGTGTCAATGTTTACTAGCTCGAGGAATTAGTGTGGTTATTCTTTATTCTATTTGTCAAATGGACTTTTACACCTGGACTAGCGGCAATACATCCGCTTATCCAATAATTTGCAAAAAGAGCTGGCAACGGGGTGCCCAGTCCCAATTAATTACAACTTTAACCAATTAATTCCTTCACACTTTTGCCCTGATTCATCAGTAAGCAATGACAAACAGTGAAATACCTGAATGTGTGTAAACCAAAGAGAAAGAGGGATGATCTGCCTTGCTGGTAGAAATAACGTCCTTCATGGGAGCCGCTCTTAAAAGTCCGTTTGACAGGTAGAATACTGTTCTCACCCGCTACCATTCGTTGACAATTAACAAACACCTCTCAAAACTTTTTACCTCTGTTTTTAAAATAAAAAGCTCTAGCACGTGTTAATCCCTGCTTCCCTCTGCGAAGGGCCAATCTTTTATTTTTATGTTGAGTCACCATCCTTTTTTTGAGCATTCTTCGAGAGCATAACTGTCGTTCTTAGTGTAATGTGCTTGTCCCAGGATACGATTAATTGAGTCATAACTATGATACTCTTATCTTTGATATTTTTATATCTAGTCTTCACTTGACTCAGAGGTGCCTTGGCATTTATGTTTTGCCCTTCAAACAAAGGCAAGCGAGATACCACTTTGTCATATCTTTTTACGAACATTGCAATTCTGTGGATAGATGTATGTTATGTTATTCATTCTTAGTACTTTGGTATCTTTTCATGATTTGCATAACTACTAGGTGTCATTATTTGCATGGTTCCTATTATGAATTGTCTAAGTAATTGATCATATAGTAGTATGTATACATCATATGAAGCAAATGTGTTCGTAAAAGTTTCTTTTATCGCACTCAGTTGTTAACTGAATTGCTTGAGGACAAGCAATAAGCTAAGCTTGGGGGGAGTTGATACGTCCAAAACTATCTACTTTTCCGAACACTTTTGCTATTGTTTTCCTCTAATTTGTGTGATTTGAATGCAACTAACACAGACTAACGCTGTTTTCAGCAGAATTGCCTTGGTGTCTCGTTTTTGTGCAGAAAGTCAAAGTTTTAGAAAATTCCAGAAAAATTCCAGAAATTCTATTTTTCCAGAAGACCCACGGAGCCAGAAGACGAAGCGAGGAGGGTGCACAGGGGCACCACACGCACCCAGGGCGCGGGTGGGCCCTTGCCGCGCCCAGGGGTGGTGTGGCCACCCTGTGTGGCCCCCGACGCTCCCCTTTGGACTACTTAAAGCCTCTGACCTAAAAACTTTGGGGGAATCGACGTTTTTCCAGAAAAACTTCCAGAGCTCCGCCGCCATCGAAAACCCTATTTCGGGGATCAGAAAATCCGTTCTGGCACCCTGCCGGGACAGGGAATTGGAGGAGATCATCGCCATCATCATCACCGCCACCTCTCCATCGACCATCCCTCCCCCATCCATGTGTGAGTAATTCCTCGCTGTAGGCTGAGGGGATGGTAGGGATTGGATGAGATCATTCATGTAATAATTGTGAGATTGTTAGGGCATGGTGCCTAGTATCCATCGGTAGTGCTTATTATCATTGTTGCAACTTATTATGCTAATGATTGTCACTTAGGGCCCGAGTGCCATGATCTCAGATCTGAACATGTTATTGAATCATGATAATAATTATTGTTTTGGATCATATCTATAAGTTGTATACACACGTCATGTCCGGAACCCGAGGCCCCAAAGTGACAGAAATTGGGATAACCGGAGGGGATGGTTGCGACGTGAGGATCACATGTGTTCACGGAGTGTTAATGCTTTGCTCCGGTGCTTTATTAAAAGGAGCAACTTAATTACCAGTAGTTTCCCTTGAGGCCCCGCTGCAAACGGGCTGGTAGGACAAAAGATGTTGTGCAAGTTTCTCATTGCGAGCACGTACGACTAAATACGGAACACATGCCTATGATTGATTATTACTTGGATACCTTATTATTTATCTGCAATTGCCCTGTGTATGACTATTTCATGAATTATCTTATCCATGCAACGCCCGTTCATCCATCCCTATGCCTACAGTATTTTAATCCTGCTGTCTACTGCAATTATTACTGCTGTCCTTATTTTACTGCTGCTATTATTTCACTACTGCTACTGTCATAAAACTGTTGCTACTGATAAACTGTGTTGAGCAAGTCTACTTCCAGGTGCAGCTGAACTGACAAATCATCTGTCAAGGCTTATAAATATTCTTTGGCTCCCCTTGTGTCGAATCAACAAATTTGGGTTTTACTTCCCTCGAAGACTGTTGCGATCCCCTATACTTGTGGGTTATCACTTCTCTATCCATGAGTTGCAGGGCTTAGTTTGCATAAGTTCGCTTGGGGTGAAGGAGGATACCTTCGAGGTAGAGGACATGGATCGGGGGGAGTTCTTTGTGAGTATGTTACTCACACATAGACGGACCACCTTCCAGTGGGAGGTGATCATTGTCTATGGCCCCGCAGACCATAGTAGGTCCCGACGTTCCTTGCCGAGCTAAAAGCGAAGGTGGAACGTTGTTCCACACCGCTTGTTGTTGCCGAGGATTTTAATCTTATTCGTTCCCCGGATGACAAGAGTTAGGCAAACGTGGACCTCCAGAGGATGCGGTTGTTTGATGACTGCATTGCTGATCTCACTCTTAGAGAGATTAGGCGTGTGGGAGCAAGATATACCTAGACGAACAACCGGGTAGACCCCATCCGGAGTGTGCTAGATCGGGTCTTTGTATCTGTGGATTGGGAGGTTGCTTTCCCTCTGTGCTCCCTACGTGCCCTCACTAGGATTGGTTTGGATCATTCACCTCTCCTCCTCTCGACAGGAGGAGCTCTTCCACCGAGGCTGAACCGCTTCCACTTTGAAAACTTCTGGCTGGCTCAGCTAGGATTTGTGGAAGCGGTTCAGTTGAAGTGGCAGTGGCTGCTGCACACCCAGCACGTGTGTCTAACGCGGTAGATGTGTGGCACCACTGTGCCCAAATGGCACGCCAATTCATGAGGGGTTGGGGTGCCAATCTTGGGGCTGAGCTAAGATAGAGGAAGTCCTCTCTCTTAGGGTAGATTCAAACGCTTGACCTAGCTTCGGATTCTGTTGGTCTTACTGCTGAGGAGTGGCTTCAGCGGCGCCCCGGAGAACTCCCTTATGGAGATCTACAAGGGTGAGGAGACCTTCTGGCGACAGCGTAGCCGCCAGAATTGGATCCTCAAAGGTGACGCGAATACGGCCTACTTCCATGCGATAGCCAATGGGTGTCGTAGGAAGTGCACTATTCTTGGCTATGGGAGGGGGATCGTCTCTTGGAGGCGCCAAGAGAGATTTCCACCCATATTTACTCCTTCTACAAGGAGCTCTTCACGGCAGGTCCCCGTTCTGGGGTCTCATTATCGAAGGATATCTGGCCAGCGAGGGCTAGAGTATCTGACATTGAAAATGCGGAGCTCACCCTCCCATTCTTGCCGGAAGAGGTTGCCGGGCAGTTATGGAGATGAAGGCTAATTCGGCTCCTGGGCCGGATGGCCTTCCGGTCATGTTCTTCCAGAAATTCTGGGAGAATATTAAGGCGGTAATCATGCCTATGTTCCAAGAGTTTTATATTGGAACACTGGTCATGTCTCGCCTTAACTTTGGTGTGGTTATCTTGATCCCCAAATTAGTGGGGGCCACAAACATCCACCAATTTAGACCAATTACTGTACTCAACGTCATCCATAGGATCTTCTCAAAGGTGTGCGCTTCTAGGCTTGCTCCTGTTTTGGAACGCCTCACACCCTTACCAGTTCGCCTTCCTGAAGGGGCGGTATATCCATGACGGAATTCTAGCACTTCATGAGATCATCCATGAGGTTAAGTCTCGCCGTCAGAAAGGCGTGTTTCTTAAGCTAGACTTCCAAAAGGCCTATGCCCGCCTTGACTGGACCTTTCTCTGCTTGGTTCTACAACGGAGAGGGGTAGATGATCGGATGATTTGTTAGATTATGCAGATAGTTATGAGTGGCAACACCGCCATTAACATAAATGGGGAAGTGGGTCCCTATTTTAGGTCGACTTGTGGGGTTAGACAGGGGGATCCTATATCCCCCTATTGTTTAACTCTGCAGTTGACGCCCTTGCGGAGATCTTAGTGAGAGCTAAGAACTCCTGCCACATTGTTGGTGTGGTAGGACATCTTATCTCAGGGGGCGGTGTGTCACATCTCCAGTACGCAGACGACACCATGATCATGGTGGAGGGTTCAGAACTTGATATCATCAATCTGAAGTTCCTTCTCCTCTGCTTTGAGGCCATGTCAGGCCTCAAGATCAACTTTGATAAGAGTGAGGACGTGATCTTGGGTTATTCTGTTGAGGAACAACAACGGATTGCGGACAACCTCAACTGTAGGTTGGCCACATTCCCAGTTACTTATCTGGGAATGCCGGTTCGTGACACTCAGATCCTTGCCAAGGATCTTGACCCGCTAGTAGAGCAGGTTAAGTCAAAAGTCGAGCCGTGGCAAGGGACGTTTACCTCCAAGGGGAGCAAGACGATTCTCATCGACTCCTGCATGTCTAGCCTCCCCATGTATATGATGGGGTTGTATATCTTGCCGAAAGGAATACATGGCAGCTTTGACAAAGAGTTGTCATGTTTCTTCTGGCAAGCGGCTAACGGACGTCAAAAGTACCATATGGTAAAATGGGCAGATATTTGCGCCCCCAAGTAGGTATTTTGGCATCTCGACACATGAATGTGGCCTTGATGTTGAAATGGGTTTGGCGAATTCTTAGAGATGATGGGGGCCTTTGGCTTCAACTTGTGAAGGCCAAGTACTTGAGAGGGTGCCCTCTCATGGCCTGCGAGAGGAAGGAGGGATCTCAGTTTTAGAGATCCATCCAAGCCATTAAACATGAGATCCGGCTAGGGACTACCTTTTCTGTAGGCGACGGAAGAGGTACCCTATTCTGACTAGATTTTTGGCTTGGCGAGCGTCCCCTCCAGTTTGAGTTCCCTGAACTCTTCGCTATTTGCTCGGACCCGATGCTCTTGGTTGAAGGTGCGGCCCAGCATGGGCGTTGGGACATTGGGTTCCACGAACGTTTGGCCCGGTGGAGACCAATAAGTGGGAGATGTTGTTGATACGTCTCAAACGTATCTATAATTTTTGATGTTCCATGCTTGTTTTATACCAATTGCTACATGTTTTGCATCTACTTTATATCACTTTTATACATTTTTGGGACTAACCTATTAACAAGATGCCGAAGTGCCAGTTCCTGTTTTCTGCTGTTTTTGTATTCCAGAAAAGCTAGTCTGGAAATATTCTCGGAATTGGACGAAACTACACGGGAGTCCCTATTTTACCAGAACTCATCTGACGGACCAAAGAGGCGACGGAGAGGAGCCACGTGGGCCCCACACGTGGCCAGGGCGGGGCCCCCCTCTGCCGCGCCCTGGGTGGTGTGGGCCCCACGGGCCTCTCCAGCCGCCGCCCTTTCGCCTACTTATTCCCCCCGACGCGAAAACCCTAAGTACCTGAGCAAATATCCACGAAAAGTTCCAGAGACGCCGCCGTCGTCAACCCTAGCTCGGGAGGGTTCAGAACCTCTTCCCGGCACCCTGCCGGAGAGGGGAATCGTCACCGGAGGCTTCTACATCGCCATGCCTGCCTCCGGAGTGATGCGTGAGTAGTTCATCCTTGGACTACGGGTCCATAGCAGTAGCTAGATGGTTGTCTCTCCACTTTGTGCCATCATGTTTAGATCTTGTGAGCTGCCCTACATGATCAAGATCATATTATTGTAATGCTACATGTTGTGTTTGCTGGGATCCGATGAATATTGAATATTATGTCAAGTTGATTATCAATCTATCTTATATGTTATTTAAGATCTTGCATGCTTTCCGTTACTCGTAGATGCTTTGGCCAAGTAGATGCTTGTAACTCCAAGAGAGAGTATTTATGCTAGATAGTGGGTTCATGTCTCCGTTTAACCTGGGACAGTGACAGAAAGTTCTAAGGTTGTGGATGTGCTGTTGCCACTAGGGATAACCTAACGATGCTATGTCCACGGCATATGTGTTTGTTTACATTACGCACTTTACTTAATGCAATTATCCGTTGCTTGCAACTTAATACCAATGGGGACTCGGATGACAACCCGGCGGTGGATTATTAGTCATAGATGCTGTTGGATAACGTCTATGTATTATGTCGTAATGCCCAATTAAATATCATAGTAGTCAACATGTCATGTATATGCATTGTCATGCGCTCACTATTCGTCAATTGCCCAGCTGTAATTTGTTCACCCAACATGTTAGTTATCTTTTATGGAGAGACACCACTAGTGAACTGTGGACCCCGGTCCATTCTTTTACACTGATTAAACAACCACAAACTGCAAACTGTTCCTTTTTCATTCTCTGCAATTTAATACTCATTTTCCACACCATACGTTTAATCCTTTGTTTTCAGCAAGCCAGTGAGATTGACAACCTCACTGTTTCGTTGGGGCAAAGTAGTTTGATTGTGTTGTGTGCAGATTCCACGTCAACAGTCCAGACTCCTCACACTATTTTTCTGGCGCCGTTGACAACCTTCTGAAGAGTTGCTGCTCCTACTGGTTCGATAACCTTGGTTTCTTTCTGAGGGAAAACTTGCTGCTGACTACATCATACCTTCCTCTTGGGGTCTCCCAACGAACGTGTGTTTCACGTCATCAAGCTATTTTTCTGGCGCCGTTGCCGGGGAGACAGCAGTCTTCTGCAAGGGGAGTTTCACGCTTCCAATCTCTTTACTTTGTTTTTGTCTTGCTTAGTTTATTTTATTTTATCTTGTTTGCTTTCAATTATCAAAAACACAAAAAAATTAGTTACTTGCATCTAGTTTACTTTCAAGTTATTTTCTGTACTGTTTTTATTTCTGCTAAAATGAGTACTCCTGAGAACACTAAGTTGTGTGATTTCACTAGCACGAACAACAATGATTTCATATGCACACCTATTGCTCCACCTGCTGCTTCAGCAGAATTTTATGAAATTAAACCTGCACTTTTAAATCTTGTTATGAAAGAGCAATTTTCTGGTGTTAGTACTGATGATGCTGCTGTTCACCTTAATAACTTTGTTGAACTTTGTGAAATGCAAAAGCTCAAGGAAGTAGATGGTGATATTATTAAACTGAAACTTTTTCCTTTCTCCTTGAGAGGACGTGCTAAAGAATGGTTGCTATCTTTGCCTAGAAATAGTATTGATTCATGGACTAAATGCAAAGATGCTTTTATTGGAAAATATTATCCTCCTGCTAAGATTATTTCTTTGAGAAGTAGCATAATGAATTTTAAGCAATTTGATAATGAACATGTTGCTCAAGCATGGGAGAGAATGAAATCATTGGTTAAAAATTGTCCCACTCATGGACTGACTACTTGGATGATCATCCAAACCTTCTATGCAGGATTAAATTTTTCTTCGAGGAATTTATTGGATTCGGCCGCTGGAGGTACCTTTATGTCCATCACTTTGGGTGCTGCAACAAAGCTTCTTGATGATATGATGATTAATTATTCTGAGTGGCACACCGAGAGAGCTCCAACAGGTAAGAAGGTAAATTCTGTTGAGGAAACCTCCTCCTTGAGTGCCAAAATTGATACTATTATGTCTATGCTTGCAAATGGTCAAACACATGTTGATCCAAATAATGTTCCTTTAGCTTCTTTGGTTGCTCAAGAAGAGCATGTTGATGTGAACTTCATTAAAAATAATAATTTCAACAACAATGCTTATAGGAATAATTTTGGTAATAGCAATTATAGGCCCTATCCTTCTAATAGTGGCAATGGTTATGGAGATTCCTATGGTAGAACAAGAATGCCTAGTGAGGAAAGGATGCTAGAAATTGAAAAGGCCACAAAATTTTTATGCAAAAGCAATATGAGCAAAACCAACTGTTTACTAGACTATGGATGAACAATCTGCTATGCTAAAAAATATAAGCCATCAACTTGAGAATTTGAATAGGGAGATTTCTGGTTTGCAAGGTAAAATTTCTCATGCTGAAACTTGTATTTCATTGATGTCTGAAACACAATCCTCTTTGATTAATAAGATGGCAGCTAAGCCCGAAACAATTGAGAGTAATACCTTTGCCGTAGCCAATGCTATACAAGTTAAAATTGATAACAATGTGAGGATGTTAGCTGAATTGCATGCTAGATGGGAAAGAGAGGATGAAATTGCTAGAAAGAACAATATTGCTAGAGTTTATACTATTACTACTTCTGAAAATTTCAAACTCAAGTGTTAACAAACCTCCTACCATTAATGGCAAGATAGTTGGTGTTGGTAATGTTTCCACTTCTATTGCAAAATGTCCTAAATTGCCTGATAACTCTGAAACTGTCCTTGATAAAGATGCTGAAATTTCTAGCAATAAGGAAGAGAATAATTCCATTACTTTTGATGATAATGACTTTGATTTTGATGGTTGCAATATTTCTGAAGTAATTAAGTTCTTGCAAAAGCTAGCTAGAAGTCCTAATGCTAGTGCTATAAACATGGCTTTTACTAAACATATTACTAATGCTCTCATACAAGTTAGGGAAGAGAAATTAAAACATGAAGCTTCTATCCCTAGGAAGTTAGAAGATGGTTGGGAGCCCATCATTAAATTGAAATTGAATGACTTTGATTGCAATGCTTTGTGTGACCTTGGTGCTAGTATTTCTGTTATGCCTAAAAGATTATATGATATGCTTGATTTAGCACCTTTGGAAAATTGTTACTTGGATGTTCACCTTGTTGATTCTACTATTAAAAAACCTTTGGGAAGAATTGATGATGTTCTTATCATGGTTAACAACAATTATGTCCCCGTTGATTTTATTGTCTTGGATATTGAGTGCAATCCATCATGCCCTATTGTGTGGGAAGACCTTTTCTTAGGACTGTAGGTGCTATTATTGATATGAAAGAAGGGAATATAAAATATCAATTTCCTCTCAAGAAAGGTATGGAACACTTTCCTAGGAAGAAGATTAAGCCACCTTATGATTCTATTGTTCGAACAAATTACAATGTTGATGCTTCTTCACTTGGTAATACTTGATGCATGCTTTGTGCCTAGCTAAAAGGCGTTAAAGAAAAGCGCTTATGGGAGGCAACCCATTTTATTTTTCTGCAATTTTTCTTTTATTGAGTCAAGGAGTTTGTTTACTTCTGTAGCAACTCCTTTGTATCTTTATTTTCTCGCATTGTTGTGCCAAGAGTAGCCTCTAATGATAAGATGATGCTTAATTTTGATTGCTGCGCAGAAACAGATTTTTGCTGTTCACTGTACGAAATTCCTAAAATCACCAGATTGTTAAAAATCTGAAATTTTTGTGCGTAATCTTTATGAATGTCTGAAACTTTCATTAGTTCAGAGTTTCTCGATCTGAGCGTCGTAAGTGCCTCGAAAAAATTCGTCTTTGCGGACTGTTCTGTTTTAGACAGATTATGCCTTTTTATTTTTGCATTCTCTCTTTTACTAGTGTTGAGTGAAATTCTTTTTTGGGTGGAAGAGCTTCACATAACATCAGTGGCTGTAGCTAATGTTTAAAGTAACAAATCATATTGCGTCTTTAGAACATGTGAATTTTTGATTATGCACTAACCCTCTAATGAGATCTACTTTGAGTTTGGTGTGACGGAAGTTTTCAAGGGTCAAGAGAGAAGGATGATATAATAGGATCAAGAAGAGTGAAGAGCTTAAGCTTGGGGAGGCTCCCATGGATCTCCCCAGCATATTTCAAGAAGACTCAAGCGTCTAAGCTTGGGGATGCCCAAGGCATCCCCTTCTTCATCGTCAAAATTATCAGGTCATCTCTAGTGAAACTATATTTTAATTCTTTCACATCATATGTGCTTTTCTTGGAGCGTCTGTGTGCTTTTATTTTCAGTATTGCATTTTATTTTCAATAAAGCTTGACTGGACCCTAGCATTCTTGATTGGGAGAGAGACACGCTCCGCTTTTTCATGAGAATACTCCTATTCTTCACTTATATTTGTTGAGTATTCATATCTAGCGCTGTTCAGCTTTTAGCTCTTGTTTTCATGTATCTCTTGTCAGAGCTATTAGCTTTCTTTTGTAGAAAGTACTCTCTTGCTTCACTTATATTTGTTTGGAGAGTTGATGAAATAAATTGATTGGTGTTTGGTTGGTTCAGAAAATGTTGCATGTGGTAATTGGTATAAGGAAAAACTTGCTTAATCTTGTAGATCACTAAAATGGATAACTTGATGCTTGTCAATTGTTTTGAGTTAACAAGTAGATCATGATTAAATTGTGCATCACATGAGTTAAGCCTATTAGTGAAGAACTACCGTAAAGCTTGTTGAAAATTTGGTTTGCATCGGTGGTATCTCTAAGGTCTAGATATTTTCTAATAACAGGGTTTGGTTAACAAGGAAGACGGTATGAAGTCTTATAACGTTTGCAATATGTTTGTCATATAAAACTTGGTGTACGGGTTGATATTCTTGTTTGCTTACATAACCTTGCTAGCCTAAACTCTGTACTGAGAGGGAATGCTTCTCGTGCATCCAAATCCTTGAGCCAAAATCCATGCCATTTGTGTCCACCATAACTACCTATATGTGGTATTTCCTTGCCACTCCAAGTAAATTTTTCATGTGCTACCTTTAAATTATTCAAAATGTTATTATTCCCTTTTTGTGTCAATGTTTACTAGCTCATGAGGAATTAGTGTGGTTATTCTTTATTCTATTTGTCGAGTGGACTTTTACACCTGGACTAGTGGCATATACATCCGCTTATCCAATAACTTGCAAAAAGAGCTGGCAACGGGGTGCCCAGTCCCAATTAATTACAACTTTAACCAATTAATTCTCTTCACACTTTTGCCCTGATTCATCAGTAAGCAATGACAAACAGTGAAATACCTGAATGTGTGTAAACCAAAGAGAAAGAGGGATGATCTGCCTTGCTGGTAGAAATAACGTCCTTCATGGGAGCCGCTCTTAAAAGTCCGTTCGACAGGTAGAATACTGTTCTCACCCGCTACCATTCGTTGACAATTAACAAACACCTCTCAAAAATAGATACTCCTCCATGGTATGTGATTGATGGAAGGCACCCGAGGATTCGGTTAGCCATGGCTTGTGTTAGCAAGGTTGGGAGGAGTATCAAATATTTTATGCAATCTCTATATGCTTTCAAAAACCTAAAAGCTCTAGCACATGATTTAATCCCTGCTTCCCTCTGCGAAGGGCCTTTCTTTTACTTTTATGTTGAGTCAGTTTTCCTATTCTTTCTGTCTTCCACAAGCAAACACTAGTGTCAACTTTGTTACAACATGCGTTATATGCAATGTATTGGACTTGTTATACTACTTTGTGTTGACAATATCCATGAGATAAATATGTTGAAAGTTGAAGCAAATGCTGAAACTAAATTCTTCCTTTGTGTTGATTAAATACCTTTTATTAGAAACTATTGCTTTATGAGTTAACACTTATGCAAAACTGTTTGATGCTTGTCTCGAAAGTACTATTCATGAAAACGTTTAGCTTGTGTGATTCATTGTTTACTCATTATCTATTTGTAGCAAATTATAGACCATTGACTTGGATCACTTCATTCATTTACATGTGCCTTGCAATATTATATGATCAAGATTATGATAGTAGCATGTCACCTCAAAAATTATTTTGTTTTTATCGTTTACCTACTCGAGGACGAGTAGGAACTAAGCTTGGGGATGCTGATACGTCTCAAACGTATCTATAATTTTTGATGTTCCATGCTTGTTTTATACCAATTGCTACATGTTTTGCATCTACTTTATATCACTTTTATACATTTTTTGGGACTAACCTATTAACAAGATGCCGAAGTGCCAGTTCCTGTTTTCTGCTGTTTTTGTATTCCAGAAAAGCTAGTCTGGAAATATTCTCGGAATTGGACGAAACTACACGGGGTCCCTATTTTACCAGAACTCACTGACGGACAAAGAGCGACGGAGAGGAGCCACGGGCCCCACACGCCAGGGCGCGGGCCCCCCTCTGCCGCGCCCTGGGGTGGTGTGGGCCCCTCGGGGGTCTCCAGCCGCCGCCCTTTCGCCTACTTATTCCCCCCGACGCGAAAACCCTAAGTACCTGAGCAAATATCCACGAAAAGTTCCAGAGACGCCGCCGTCGTCAACCCTAGCTCGGGAGGGTTCAGAACCTCTTCCCGGCACCCTGCCGGAGAGGGGAATCGTCACCGGAGGCTTCTACATCGCCATGCCTGCCTCCGGAGTGATGCGTGAGTAGTTCATCCTTGGACTACGGGTCCATAGCAGTAGCTAGATGGTTGTCTCTCCACTTTGTGCCATCATGTTTAGATCTTGTGAGCTGCCCTACATGATCAAGATCATATTATTGTAATGCTACATGTTGTGTTTGCTGGGATCCGATGAATATTGAATATTATGTCAAGTTGATTATCAATCTATCTTATATGTTATTTAAGATCTTGCATGCTTTCCGTTACTCGTAGATGCTTTGGCCAAGTAGATGCTTGTAACTCCAAAGAGAGTATTTATGCTAGATAGTGGGTTCATGTCTCCGTTTAACCTGGGACAGTGACAGAAAGTTCTAAGGTTGTGGATGTGCTGTTGCCACTAGGGATAACCTAACGATGCTATGTCCAGGACATATGTGTTTGTTTACATTACGCACTTTACTTAATGCAATTATCCGTTGCTTGCAACTTAATACCAAGGGGACTCGGATGACAACCCGGCGGTGGATTATTAGTCATAGATGCTGTTGGATAACGATCTATGTATTATGTCGTAATGCCCAATTAAATATCATAGTAGTCAACATGTCATGTATATGCATTGTCATGCGCTCACTATTCGTCAATTGCCCAGCTGTAATTTGTTCACCCAACATGTTAGTTATCTTTTATGGAGAGACACCACTAGTGAACTGTGGACCCCGGTCCATTCTTTTACACTGATTAAACAACCACAAACTGCAAACTGTTCCTTTTTCATTCTCTGCAATTTAATACTCATTTTCCACACCATACGTTTAATCCTTTGTTTTCAGCAAGCCAGTGAGATTGACAACCTCACTGTTTCGTTGGGGCAAAGTAGTTTGATTGTGTTGTGTGCAGATTCCACGTCAACAGTCCAGACTCCCTCAACAACACTATTTTTCTGGCGCCGTTGACAACCTTCTGAAGAGTTGCTGCTCCTACTGGTTCGATAACCTTGGTTTCTTTCTGAGGGAAAACTTGCTGCTGACTACATCATACCTTCCTCTTGGGGTCTCCCAACGAACGTGTGTTTCACGTCATCAGTTGTTGGCTATTCTCCCACATACCCTTTCAGACTCTTCGGATAGTGTCTCTTGGGCGCTCTCGCCCTCGGGATGCTTCACCGTGGGCTCCGTGTACCGGGCCCTATTTAGAGGGCACGTTATATCTTGGACCTCCCACCTATGGAAGGCTCCAATGCCACTCAAAATTAAAATCTTCACTTGGCAACTCCTGCGGGATCGCCTCCCGTCGGGCGTGGAGGTGACCAAGAGGTTTGGCCCTGGCGATGGCACCTGTCCACTATGTGCGCTCCCCGAGACTGGGACCCACATCCTTTTCTCTTGCCCGCAGCTCGCTTTCTCTGGAGCTTCATAGCTAGGCCCAAGACCTTGGTGAGTTCCTGTAAGTGCAGGCAAACCGTACCGGTAGGAGGAGGCGCCTCTTCTGGCTAGTGTTTGCCGTGATGACCTGTACCCTATGGACTATACGTAATAAGATGGTTATTGAGCGTGTCTTCCTAAGGCGTGCCTCTGACTCTGTTTTTAAATTTTTGGCTTTGTTACAGCAGTGGCACCCGTTATGTAGACAGCGGGACAAGGCGCGGCTGGATGGCATGATTGAGGATCTTCTGAGGGCGGCTCGCCAACTTTCTGCGTCATCCAGCCGTTGAGTTATGTTCCTGTGGAGTTGTTTCTCGTTGTATCGTCTCTTTGGGCTTGTTTGACCTGTGGCCCCAGCAGACCTTGTTTTCGTTTTGAACTTGTTCTTGAACCTTGTATGACTATGGGCGGTTGCTTTATTTATAAAGCTGAGCGTAAACCTGTTTCATGGTAATATTATTCAACATATGATACTATTTCTGTCATTTTACCACATATGTGATACACAAGTTGCGTAATTTTGTGTTTTGAGAGTATAAAATCATGAGATTATGACAATATCATTTGAATTCAGCTTCTTAACGGGGAACCCGATCCCCGCCCCGAACCCAGCGGGGATGGGGATGGGGAAAAATGCTCCTGATTGTTAAATGGGGATGGGGATGAGAAGGCACTTCCCGGCGAGGAGCAGACCCGTTGCCATCCCTACATGTACTCCTAACAGTATGGATTATCTTCCTGCATTTTCAGTTGCAAACTTTCGCGGGGCCGCAAGGATTTTTTGGTCCCTAAATGTTGGGGCTGCCAAAAGGCAGCCCTTTTGGCAACCCCTTTCTTCAACCTCAAGCTGGCCATCACAGTTCACAGGAACAACAATGGAGACAACACAATTTTCCGGCGACGAACGCCTCGGCGCACAAACGCCCTTTTTTCTTTACTAAACTGGCTGGCTCACTTTTACATCGACGTGCAGTACAGGGATTTATACCCGGCTCAACAGGCACACACACACGATGCTGCCACAGTGCCACTTCGGCCAGTAACCCCACGCACGCCATGCACTCACACTCGGCCGCTCGATCCGCACGCTCCGGCCGCGCCCACGACGCGGCTGCCTCCAACAGCTCTAAACGGCCCCCTACTGCATGCTAACTAACACACACACCACGCACGCATACACGCGAGCTGACCTGGACCAAACCATGATCAGAATTATACTAACAAACTCCCCCTAATTCTGAACTCGCGATCATGGGACAACGCCACACGCCGTCGCAGCCACCATCTTCTTCCTCGGCAACACACGTCGAGCTCCTTCTCCGCCGGCGACACACGCCCGACGTTCCGGCGACATACGCCACGATCACCACGCGCACGCACGCCATGGAGATCCGATTTTTCCTCGATCGTGAGCCGTTCCTCATCCGCGAGACCTTCCTCGATCGTGAGCCGTTCCTCATCGGCGAGACCTTCCTTGATCGTGAGCCATTCCTCATCCGCGAGACCTGGGCGCCGGTGAGCACATCACACCCGGCCATGGAGCCGAGCCTCCGCCTGCTCAACCTGGGCGTGCTCACGCCTGTCACCACCGTGCCGGCCGGACTTGACCTGGCGCACTGGTGCCTGGTTGACGGGAGAGTATTTGAGGATGATGATGATGGTGATGATGAGTACTTCCCGGCAACGGCGCCAGAAAACAGCTTGATGGCTACGTGTTGGTGAACCCCAAGAGGAAGGTTATGATGTAGACAGCAGAAGTTTTCCCTTGAGAAATCTACCCTTTGGACTCCGTGATCTCCTCGTGATATTATTGACGATGTCTTTTGTTTCGTCCAATTCCGAGAATATTTCCTTAATAGATTTTCTGAAACCAAAAACAACAGAAAACAGGGAACTAGCACTGTGGCATCTTATTAATAGGTTAGTCCCAGAAAATGCATAAAAATGATATAAAGTGTAACCAAAACATGTAGCAATTGATATAATAACAGCATGGAACATCAAAAATTATAGATACGTTTGAGACGTATCAAGCATCCCCAAGCTTAGTTCCTGCTCGTCCTCGAGTAGGTAAACGATAAAAACAGATAATTTTTAAAGTGACATGCTACCAACACAATCTTTGATCAAATAACAATGTAATGCACATGATCTGAATGAAGTGATCCAAGCCAATGGTCTATAGTTTGCAAGCAAGTAAATAAAGAGTAAACATAAGTGATCACACAAGTGCAAACTTTCATGAATAATACTATAAAACATTTAGAGATATAATAGTCTAACATAATAGTTAGTTCACAGCAGCAATAATTTCAACATGAAAGTGTTTGTATCAACACAAAGGAAGATAATAGCTTCAGCTTTTGCTTCAACTTTCAACATGTATATCATATAGATAATGTCAATGCAAAGAATATGATCAACCAAACACAAAGTTATGTAAAAACTGTTATACTGGAGTTGACAATGATGTTTGCTTAAGTAGACAGAAAGAAGTGGGAAAACTGACTCAACATAAAAGTAAAAGAAAGGCCCTTCGCAGAGGGAAGCAGGGATTAACATCATGTGCTAGAGCTGTAGTTCCCGAAGGCATATAGAGAGCATAAAATATTGTTTTGTAAGGTAATGGTGTATACAGGTGTCAACAAATCAGCAAATAGGCAATACTCTACTTCACTAGTTGATCAAACTTTACAAGAGCGGCTCCCATGAAGGACGTTATTTCTACCAGCGGGCAGATCATCCCTCTTCTCTTTTGTTTACACACTTGTGAACATTGCTTGACTGACGAATCAGGGGCAAAAAGATGTGAAGAGAATTGTTTGGTTAAAGTTGTAATTAATTGGGACTGGGCACCCCGTTGCCAGCTCTTTTTGCAAAATTATTGGATAAGCGGATGTATATGCCACTAGTCCAGGTGTGTAAAATTTGATCAACCAGGAAATAAAGACCACCTATCTACGTCCTTATGAGCTTTTCAAGTAGTGACACAAAAAGGAAATGTAACAGTTTTGAGTAGTTAGTAGATAGCACATGAAGAAATTTACTTGGAATGGTGAAAACACCACATAATAGGTAGGTATGGTGGACACAGGTGGCATGGATTTGGCTCAAGGTTTTGGATGTACAAGAAGCATTCCCTCTTAGTACAGAGTTTAGGCTAGCAAGGTTATTATAAGCAAACATCATTATCAACTGGAATAGCAAGAGTGTACATAAAACACAAGGTTTGACGAACCATAGACTCCCACTGTCTTCCTTGTTAACACATAGCCTTCATCCAAAAATTATCTAGACTACTATGGACTTCCAATTATGCAACAGATTATTATAGCAGAAAATCCTTATAGTAGTTCTTCATTAATAGCCATTACTTACATGATGCACAAGCTTAAACATTAATTACTTGACAGCTCAAAACAATTGGCAAGCATCAAATTACTCAAGACAACGATCTAAAAAGATTCATGTAAGCATTTTATACCACTACCACATGCATAGCATTTTTCTGGTCCAACCAAACACCAATCAACTTATTTGACAACTCTCCAAACAGATATAAGTGAAGCAAGAGAGTACTTTCTTCAAAAGAAACTGAAAGCTCTAACAAGAGATGTATGAAAAACTGAGAGCTAACAGCAATAACAGCAACTAGACAGGAATACTCAACAAGTATAAGTGAAGCACAAGAGTATTCTAATGAAAAAGTGGAGCGTGTCTCTCTCCCAAACATGAATACTAGGATCCAACAAGTATAGCACAGCAAACAAAACAAAACAAACTGAAAACAAAAACACACTGACGCTCCAAGGAAGAGTACACTAGCATGAAGCAATAAAAATATAGCACCATTAGAGATGACCTGATAATTTGTAGATGAAGGGGATGCCTTGGGCATCCCCAAGCTTAGATGCTTGAGTCTTCTTGAAATATGCTGGGGAGGTAAGCCTCCCCAAGCTTAAGCTCTTCACTCTTCTTGATCATGTAATATCATTCTCCTCTATCAACACTTGAAAACTTCCTTCACACCAAAACTTAACAGCTTTTCTCATTAGCAGGTTAGTGCACTAAAAGATAATACTTCAAAGTTCTAGCAAAGACAAAACTCACAAGCCAACTATTTTAAACATTAGCCACTGTTACTAGGCTCAAGTGGGCACTTTTACACGAAAAGAAACCACTTAAAAACTTGTAAAAGAGAGAATGCAAAATAAAAGACAGAATCTGTCAAACCAGAACAGTCTGTAATGACGAATTTTTTCGAGGCACTTACGATGCTCAGATGAAGAACTTTTGAAATAATGAAAGTTGCGTAACATCATCAGGAACATGCACAAAAATTTCAGCATTTTTCGATTTTTTCTGATTTTCTACTGAATTAAACGGTGACGAACAGCAATCTGTTCCAATGCAGTCCCGAAAATAAATACCAACTTTGCATTAGTAACTCTCCTTGGCACAACAAAACAGCAAATAAAAGATACAAAGGAGTTGCTACAGAGGTAAACAAGCATCCTTGACTCAAGAAAACAAAAATAAAACAGCAAATAAAAACATGGGTTATCTCCCAGAAGTGCTTTTCTTTAATGCCTTTGAGCTAGGCATGAAGAGATGCATCAAGTATTGTCAAGATCCAGATCATACAATGAAAGCTTAAAAGTCTTATCAACAATGCATTGTATGCTACTTATGCTAGTTTCAGAGTTCTCTTTTTCTTTTCTCTTAGGTACACTCTCTTCATCAAAAAGATTTTCAGGCACAATCCATCCAAAATTATTTTCTAAAGTGTCATGCAATGCCATCATTTTATAGGGGATTGGAATTTTCAGACCATTCTTAGCAAAAGGTTGATTAGAATATTTAGCTCTATTTTCCCTTCTTGTTCTAAGAATTTTCATAACATCAGTGTAGCAATCAAACATTTTATATTTAGCAAATATCATTCTAGCTTCCTTAGCAACATCTCCCAATTCTTCATGCAAAGTTTCTAACACAAAGTCTTTCTTTTCACCATTTTTCATATCATGAAGTGCTAAAAACATGTGTTGCATTATAGGATGCATATTAACAAACCTAGCTTCTAGCATTTGAACAAGGGAAGCTATGGCAGTTTCATAATTAGGAGCAAGTTCAGCTATAGATTTCTTTTTAAAGTCATCAGACTTTCTCACAAAGTTCAGAAATTGCTCAATGTTGTTTTCCCCTATGACAGAGCCACTACCTACTTGTATGTTTATCATGGAAAATTCAGGTTTCAAGATAGGTAAAGCTGTGAACTCGAATTTGTTAAAGTCAGACCACTCAGTATTATCAGGATTACTCATTTTAGCAAGACTAAAACAAGCAACAGGGCAACTCGAAATTAAAAACTAGATGCAGGAATTTAATTTTTTTGGGTTTTTGATTTTTAACAGCAAGCAAAACAAACTAAAACAAGACAAAAAACAAAAAACAAAGTAAAGAGATTGGAACTGAGAGACTCCCCTTTCCAATAGCCTCCAAGTCCCCGGCAACGGCGCCAGAAAACAGCTGGTGCCTGGTTGACGGGAGAGTATTTGAGGATGATGATGATGGTGATGATGAGTACTTCCCCGGCAACGGCGCCAGAAAACAGCTTGATGGCTACGTGTTGGTGAACCCCAAGAGGAAGGTTATGATGTAGACAGCAGAAGTTTTCCCTTGAGAAATCTACCCAAGGTTATCAATCCAGTAGGACTTGACGATCTATCGGAAGGTTGTTGATGTTGACTCCCCCTGGCGCTAGGGAGCTTGCACCAACGTGGAATCTGCACAGACACAAACCAGAACTTTGCCCAACACGAAACAGAGAGGTTGTCAATCTCTCCGGTCTTGCAGAAACAAAGAGTTAAACGTATGGTGTGGAAAACAGCAGGAAACACAGCAAGTAACAGGAAACAGATGATTGCAGCAGGTTGTGTAAACAGTATGAGGAAATTGGACCAGGGTCCACAGTTCACTAGTGGTGTCTCTCTCAGAACAGATAACTAGCATGTTGGGTAAACAAATTACAGCTGGGCAATTGACAAATAGAGAGGGCATAACAATGCAATACATGCCAAGATGTCTACTATGAAATCTAGTTGGGCATTACAACAAAGTACATAGACCGTTATTCCAACCGCATCTATGCCTAAATAATCCACCTTCAAGGCAGCATCCGCATCCATTCAGTATTAAGTTGCTAACAACAGATTATTGCATGAAGTAAAGTGTGTAATGTAATCAATACAAGTGCCCTTGGACACTGCACCAATGTTTTATCCCTAGTAGCAACAGCACATCTACCATCTTAGACCTTTCTGTCACTGATCCAGATATCTAGAGACTGAACCCACTATCGAGCATAAATACCCCCTCTTGGAGTCACAAGCATCTACTTGGCCAAAGCATCTACTAGCAACGGAGAGCATGCAAGATCAAGAGCACATAGATAAACAACTTGAATAAACATGGTATCAATATTCATCGGATCCCAGCAAACACAACATCTAGCATTACAATAAGATGATCTTGATCATGTTAGGCAGCTCACAAGATCTAAACATGGAGGCACAAGGTAGAGAGACAACCATCTAGCTACTGCTATGGACCCGTAGTCCAGGGGTGGACTACTCACGCATCACTCCGGAGGCAGGCATGGTGATGTAGAGCCCTCCGGTGATGATCTCCCCTCCGGCAGGGTGCCGGGAAGAGCTTCAGAACTCCTCCGATCTGAGATTGACGATGACGGCCGCGACGGAACTTTTCGTGGAATATGATCGACCGTAATAGGGTTTTCGCGTCGCGAAGAATATATAGGCGAAGAGGCGGCGTCGGTGGCCGAGGGGGGCCACCACGCCATAGGGGGGCGCGGGCCCACCCTGGGCCGCGCCCTAGTGCGGCGTGGCCCCCTGGTGGGTCTGCTCCGACTCCTCTTTGGACTCCGTGATCTCCTCGTGATATTATTGACGATGTCTTTTGTTTCGTCCAATTCCGAGAATATTTCCTTAATAGATTTTCTGAAACCAAAAACAGCAGAAAACAGGGAACTGGCACTGTGGCATCTTGTTAATAGGTTAGTCCCAGAAAATGCATAAAAATGATATAAAGTGTAACCAAAACATGTAGCAATTGATATAATAACAGCATGGAACATCAAAAATTATAGATACGTTTGAGACGTATCACGCACACACGCCCGTCACCGTGCGGGGCTCGACCTGGCGCACATACGCCGGTCTCCGCTTCCATGGCCGTCGCATGGCGCCGCTACGGCCTCCGTGGCCGCGCAGCACCTCCACGCCGCCATGCCGCGCCACCGCGGTCTCTGCGCCACTACGCAGGTCCGCCGCGGCCTCCGCGCTCGTCGCACAAATGGCTTTACATCGCGCCGCCTCCGCGTCCGCCGTGCTCATCGCGGACTGACCACGCGCCACGGCCTCGAACCACGAGACTCTGATACCACTTGTTGGGGCTGCCAAAAGGTAGCCCCTTTCTTCAACCTCAAGCTTGCCCTCACAGTTCACAGGAACAACAATGGAGACAACACAATTTTCCGGCGACGAACGCCTCGGCGCACAAACGCCCATTTTTCTTTACTAAACTGGCTGGCTCACTTTTACATCGACGCACTACGGGAAACGCACAATACGCCGACGGCCGGAAGCCGTCGGCGTATAACCTATCGCCGTCGGTGTATCTATACGCCGACGGTTGCCGTCGGCGTTTCCGACCGTCGGCGTACCATTTCGGCCGTCGGCGTATATGAACCCCGTCGGCGTACGTAGTGTGGGCCCCACAAGACGGCAAACGGCCGTTTCCGTCACCTCACCCTACGCCGACGGCATTGCCGTCGGCGTATGATGTATACGTGGCAGCTTCCTGGCGCCTGGGAGAAAACCTACGCCGACGGCATTGCCGTCGGCATATGGGTGACCAAATGGTCCATATGTGTCGACGTGGCGCCATCCTGTGCGTCCGCGATTCGCTCTACGCCGACGGCAATGCCGTCGGCGTATGGGTGACCATAATTTTTTAATTTCTGCAAATTGTTGCTGCTGGTTTCTAGCACATTTTAAATACAATTAAAATTGCACAAATTTTAAAACATCACAGAACATCATACAGATATAATCCAAACCATCATACAAACTCCAAATGACACAAACATGATTCGAATTCATCCAAGCATTCATACAAACTCCAAATAACACAAACATAGTTCGAATTCATCCAAACATTTATACAAACACACCCGGACACATCCTACATCTACTGAGAGCTCGAGGTACCAATATCTGCCCGTGTGAGATTAGGCGACCGACCACGTGGGGCAGCCGCCGTCGAATCACACGCGAAACCCGGCGAGGCACCCGGCGAGGCACGGGACGGTGTGGTCTCGCGCGACCAACTCGGCGAGGCATCACCACCGCCATGCTCCATGAGCGCGCATGTGGAAGTCGGCGAGGCAGAAGCACGACCAAAGGGTGCATTCCTGGAGCATCCCGATCCCTACATGTTGGAGTCCAAGTTAGCAACTTGGAAAGAACAGTACGGCGAAAACAACTGGTTTGGCAAATAACTTACCGGAGTCCTTGGCTTGTATGTGCGAGCGAACACCTCTCTCGATGGGCACATGGGCGGCATCCCCACCCTAGCTGGACGCGGAGGCAGCGGATCCCGCTCTCCAGTGGCTAAAAACCTCTCGTGAGCCTACAAGATAGTTTAGATGTCAGGAGTTGTAGAAAAAGAAGGTTCAAACTAGAGGAAATGGGACTTGTTATATTTTGCAAATATAAAGGTTGAAACTTACAGCATCGCGCAACTCTTCCCACTCGTCATAGGCCGCTCTCTTCTCCAGCCACAACTGATACGCCGCCGCATAGTCCGTGTAAGCGGCATCGTAGGCCGCCTCGAAATCAGGCTACAATTTCAAAAATGAACGAATCTCGTCAACTTAGCCACTTAGGAACGAATGTCGGAAAGAGAATGAAATTGAGAAAAACTTACATCGGGGCGAGCTCGGGAAGGCTGTCGAGGAGGCAGGACAAGGGGGTCGTCTGCGGTGAGTGTAGCCTTGATACGCGAGAGGCCCAACTCAGGAGTACGCGGGATTACCGCACTAAGACAGGGCAAACGGCCATGCTCCCAACCGTGCCCGGCCAGGACCAACGCTCTCTCGTCGGTGTCATGCTCAAGAGGGTAATCCACCTCTGGATTAAAACCCTTGAACGTCGAGACGTACCTATTTATGCTCTCCTCGGCACTGCCGTAGTAATCGGGAAGCGAGGGCTAAGGCTCGGATAGATCGATCTTCTTCATCTTCATCCTCTCCCACGCTTGCATGTCCGACACAGGCTCCCCGATATCGGCCTCCTGCATTGCCAAAGAAGTGTTATGCGTATCATGTAGGAACATGAGGGGAAATAAATGAAGGTTGTTCCATGTATATATATATATACCAGCTTTGCCTTGAAGCGATCATGGTTGCGGGCTCCCGCACAATGTGTCCCCCCGCTCCCGCGGTTTGCCTTGTTCCGCTCGCTCAAGGCTTTGAACTCGGCGTTCTGCCCAAGCCACCTCGACGCCAACGCCTCTCACGCGTCTGCCTTACCATAGGCCCATTGTGGCATAACCTGAAAAAACAATACTCATGTGAAGAACAGATAATGCAATTGCAACTTAGCAGCAACATGTAATCTCATTGACAATTTACTTACCGATAGGTAATCCTCCATGGTCATATCAGGTTGTTCCATCACATTCTTCGGCGCCGTCTTGCATAACTTCTCAGAACTGTAATGATTGACGGAGGTATGCTTTACATTGTAGAATTGCTGTCGTGCCAACTTCTTGCAAGCCCCCTCCAAAGTCCTGTCCGCCTTGGCACGCTCCTCAGGAAGTACCCTATAGAATTTCTTTAATCATGCACAAAAAACAAATTGTGAGAGCAAGGTGGGGACATCAACTATGAACGAAATTCGAAAAGTTCAACTTACCCAAAACTTGGTGATCACGGCGTCAGAACATTTCCCGAAGCCCGGGTGATGGGCGGCCTGATAGTCTACCCAATGGGTGGCTAGCTTCCTCTCGTCGTTGGGGACTAGACTGTACAAGCCCGGCCAATACTTCCTAATCAAAGCTCCAATCATGGTGTTAGGCGCACGGGCTCCGTGAGGATATGTCCAATTGCTGCACAATAATTAAACATTAGTACATGTCAAATTGTACTGACCACAATGAAATTACCATGTTCAAAATTAGTATAGTCACTTACTCAATCCCATTAGGCACAATGAGGATTTTCTCCTCCTCGGTAGCAGGTTCCTTTGACTCCTCAGGGACCTGGGATTCCCCACGAATCTTTGGCTTCTTCTGCGACGCGGAGGCCCCCGTCTCCTGGTCTCGAGACTCCGTCCCCTCGTCTCGAGACTCCGACTCCGTCTCCTCGTAAGCCACATCGCCAGAAGCCGAGGGTATGTCCGAAGACACGTCGCCCCCACCTCGTGCTCATCCTGCACCTCGCCCTCGTCCTCCCTCACCTCGTGCACGTCCTGCACCTCGCCCTCGTCCTGCACCTCATCCCCTCGGAGGAAGTGCATCGGCAGCTCCCCCTCGTCCAGCACCTCCTATCTCACCACTGTCAGACAGGTAACGCGGGTTCGGAATAGGCTCTCTTCCACTTTTAGTAGCTTTCTTCTGGCGCAACGTCTTCAGCAAGGAGGCCGATGATTCCTTGCCTTGGCTCATCTTGGTCAATCAGCTGCAGGAATAAAATTACCAACTCACATAAATCAATCAATTATATCAGATTCAATATAGTCTATATAACTTATAAATACATAAAACACCATCTCTATCATATGCAACTAATATGTTTCAAATATGACCTCCACTTGAGAAGAATCTAACATCTGCCACTACGTTACAGCATACCAAAAGGTTTACGATATTTTGATGGTTCATTTGTGAAAGGATAGCAACCTCACTGATAAATTTTTAATCTCACCATGCCATGCCTTTCATGGCCAACAATACAAGTATCATCAAAATAGTTGGTTGCCTTTTCAAACTCTCCCAAAGTGAAAATCTTTGTCCTTTCACGAGGGGTTCACACGAGTGATATCAATTCTCTACGACAAGGACTTGGTTTTTCTAAAATGCTTCCTCTTCAACTGATTTTGGATGTATATATCTTCTCCATCTACGGATGACAGTATGGCAATCAAACAAGAAGTAGTGTCACAAACCCAGTGCTAAGCCCAATAGTAATACTTACAATGAGCCATGATGCTCTCGTTAGTCTTAGTTTCTTGATTTGTTGTGTTCACAGGGAAATACATGCTTACAAGAAGTCATAAGAGATATCTGTGTAAAATTTTCACCTGGGCAAGGAGGACGCGACGAGGTCGGAGATGGTCGGAGGGAGGCGCGGACAGGGAGGCGCGGCGTGCAGGTGCAGCTGGAGTCGAGTTGCAGAGGAGGAGAGGGGAGAACTTGAGGTGAGGCGCTCCTGCTGTGGTGGCGTTGGCGGCGGCCGGAGGAGGTGGACTGGAGGTGGTGTCGTCGGGGGCCGCCGGCGGAGAGGGTCCGGTGGAGGTGGAACGGAGGTGGTGGCGTCAGGGGCGGCCGGTGGAGAGGGTCAGGGGCGTCAGGGCCTCGGCCGGTGGAGAGGAGCAGGGGGGCGGGCAGCTGCAGTGGCGCACGAGGTGGGGAGGGCACGAGGTAGGGCGGCGGCGGCGGCGAATGGGGTGCGGTGGCTGGGGGCGGTGAATGGGGTGGGGCGGCGCGTGGATTTGGGGAATTGGGGATTTTGCACGCGCGGGGTAGGGGAAGAAAATTCCACCAAGCCTACGCCGACGGCTTTGCCGTCGGCGTATGGTTTTTGCTTTTTTTTTCTTAAAAGAAATCAAATATTATTTACTAAGTTTTCTAAAACAATTATAATTAATTTATATAATGTCCTATACATATATTAGAGTCATATGCATGGTTAGGTGGGGTTCCGGAGCCCCGCTTCGGTGAAACCCTAGTCCAGCTCATAATTAGTCAAAGTTCCCATCTACCACTTTGACCGACGTCAAAAGGGGGTAGGCCAGTGGACTTTTTTGCTTAGTTGTGTTAGGTTAGGCCATAGGAACATGGGAAACCAACTTTTGTCACAAGTTGTCACAAGGTTGCCCCTTGTTCGCCAGAAACGGGAGTTTTCACCTCTAAGTGTAGAAACTTACTATAGAGAAAGTGCTGCCGGTGAAGCCGGTCACACAACGGAGTAGGATCTTTCACATTTCAAACACACTTGTATACATATGGTATGGCACAACCTTGGTTTTGGTGGGGTTCCGACGCTCCGGGGCCCCGCTTCGGCGAAACCCTAGATCCGCTGGAAAAACCCTAACGTTTTCGTCTACCCCCTTGAACGGCGTCGAAAGGGGGTAGGCTAGTGGACTTTTTTGCTTGGTTGTGTTAGGTTAGGCCACAGGAACATGGGAAACCAACTTTTGTCACAAGTTGTCACAAGGTTGCCCCTTGTTCGCCCGAAACAGGAGTTTTCACCTCTAAGTGTAGAAACTTACTAGAGAGAAAGTGATGCCGGTGAAGCCGGTCACACAACGGAGTAGGATCTTTCACATTTCAAACACACAACACACTTGTATACATATGGTATGGCACAACCTTGGTTTTGGTGGGGTTCCGACGCTCCGGGGCCCGCTTCGGCGAAGCCCTAGATCCGCTGGAAAAACCCTAACGTTTTCGTCTACCCCCTTGAACGGCATCGAAAGGGGGTAGGCCAGTGGACTTTTTTGCTTGGTTGTGTTAGGTTAGTCCATAGGAAGGTGGGAAACCAAAGTCTACCCCAAATAAACACAATATTCCATCCGATTCGCCCTAAACGGGAGTTTTCACCTCTTAGTGCAGAAACTCGCTAGAGAGAAAGTGAAGCCGGTGAAGCCGGTCACACCCCGGAGTAGGATACTGGGCATTTAAGACACAAAACACACTTGTATACATATGGTATGGCACAACCTTGGTTTTGGTGGCGTTCCGATGCTCCGGGGCCCTGCTTCAGCGAAACCCTGAATTCGCTGAAAAAACCCTAACGTTTTCGTCTACCCCTTGAACGGCGTCGAAAGGGGTAGGCCAGTGGACTTTTTTGCTTGGTTGTGTTAGGTTAGGCCATGGGAACATACCAGACCAACTTCTATCACAAGTTCTCACAAGATTTCCCCCGGTTCGCCCGAAACAGGAGTTTTCACCTCTAAGTGTAGAAACTTAGTAGAGAGAAAGTGATGTCGGTGAAGCCGGTCACACAACGGAGTAGGATCTTTCACATTTGAAACACACAACACACTTGTATACATATGGTATGGCACAACCTTGGTTTTGGTGGGGTTCCGACGCTCCGGGGCCCCGCTTCGGCGAAACCCTAGATCCGCTGGAAAAACCCTAACGTTTTCGTCTACCACCTTGAACGGCGTCGAAAGGGGGTAGGCCAGTGGACTTTTTTGCTTGGTTGTGTTAGGTTAGGCCATAGGAACATGGGAAACCAACTTTTGTCACAAGTTGTCACAAGGTTGCCCTTTGTTCGCCCGAAACGGGAGTTTTCACCTCTAAGTGTAGAAACTTACTAGAGAGAAAGTGATGCCGGTGAAGCCGGTCACACAACGGAGTAGGATCTTTCACATTTCAAACACACAACACACTTGTATACATATGGTATGGCACAACCTTGATTTTGGTGGGGTTCCGACACTCCGGGGCCCCGCTTCGGCGAAACCCTAGATCCGCTGGAAAAACCCTAACGTTTTCGTCTACCCCCTTGAACGGCGTCGAAAGGGGTAGGCCAGTGGACTTTTTTCTTGGTTGTGTTAGGTTAGGCCATAGGAACATGGGAAACCAACTTTTGTCACAAGGTTGCCCCTTGTTCGCCGAAACGGGAGTTTTCACCTCTAAGTGTAGAAACTTACTAGAGAGAAAGTGATGCCGGTGAAGCCGGTCACACAACAGTAGGATCTTTCACATTTCAAACACACAACACACTTGTATACATATGGTATGGCACAACCTTGGTTTTGGTGGGGTTCCGACGCACATATACCCCAACTCTTGCGAAGATTCCCCCCGTTCACCCGATGTGGGAGTTTCCAGCTATATATGCCCAAAAACTCGCTAAGAAAACAGTGATGCTCGTGAAGCCGGTAACACCACGGGGCAGGATAAATTGAGCCATATATTTAATATTTATGTTGTAGGTGTATATTACATGTGTTGTTTTTTTTATTTTACATGTATATGTTGTAGGGTCGGGTTCCGGAAGACTCAAACCGTTATTTTATGCAGGTGGGATACCGAAATTGGGAGAGAAATTATAGATCCAATTTATTTATAAATTATACCTACATTAAATATTATATACAGAAATAAATAAATCTAAATTCATTTATAATTATTTTAAAAAAGAAACATTTATACGCCGACGGCAATGCGCGTCGAATAACGGTTTGAGTCTTCTGTCACGGCGGCGTTTGTACGCCGACGGCCTTTTCGACGGCGACGGCTGCCGTCGGCGTATACAGACATACGCCGACGGGGATTCGTACGCCGACGGCCATGGACGCGGCTGTCCTAGCTCGGCTTGTACGCCGACGGCCCCGACATTTGGCCGTCGGCGTATAATAGGGCCATCGGCGTCTTGTGCCATTCTGTAGTGACGTGCAGTACAGGGATTTATACCCGGCTCAACAGGCACACGCACACAGGATGCTGCCACTTCGGCCACTAACCCCACGCACGCCATGCACTCACACTTCGGCCACTAACCCCACGCACGCATACACGCGAGCTGACCTGGAACAAACCATGATCAGAATTATACTAACACTGACGAGCGACGAGTGCATCTGGTGTAGAACTTGCGTTGCACAGATTCAGAAAACGCAGGGTGGTAACAGCCTAACAGTAACAGGTGATCTTCCTGCTGTATGGGGGAACATACCTGCAGGATCAAAAGTTCTTTGAGACAAGCGAT
This sequence comes from Poa pratensis, assembly GCA_947311845.1. Lineage (NCBI taxonomy): Eukaryota > Viridiplantae > Streptophyta > Magnoliopsida > Poales > Poaceae > Poa > Poa pratensis. The sequence goes on from CAMZMU010000037.1 coordinate 28,600,951, forward strand.
GGATTTGCTCTGCGCCACCAACTGCCTTTCTCCTTTGACATTGTCCCGAACCGTGTACTAGTCACCTTTTCAGCTTTTTTCTCTTATTACTTCCTCACTGTAATCATGCTCCAAGAGCAATGTCTTCCACGACAGTTTGATTGTGCTATTTGTCCTCCAAGGTCTTTGGTAAAGGAATAAAAAGGATCTTACAAGCTAGGCAAGAGGTAGCTACAAAAAGAAGTGAAGGTCCACCCTCCACTAAAGTTCAGACCCTTAAAAATAAAGCTAGTTTTCGGGAAAGATTTTGTGAAGGCATTTAAAACATGTGGTTTTATTTTTGTGGCTAGATCTGGAGTTCTGGACAATGGAAAACTCAAGTTTATAAAAGATGGAGATAAGAATCCTAAGAGGTGGGTTAAAATCGTTGAAAGTCCAAGTAAAAAAATTAAAGCTTAATAAATTTTATGTCAGTCCAAAAAAAATAGATTTGCTAATTTTTGTACACAAACTTTTAAAACACAATCCTAGATATTTTAAGAAATAGGGGGAAAGGGGTAGAGGATGAGACACGATGTCGTTCGAAAAGACGAAACGATGTTTGTGCGTTCAAACTGTGGGCTAGATTTTCAGTCATGTTTTGAATTCCCTGGAGGTAACATAATGTGAATAGACTGAACATATCGATGATATCGAAAGGACATCCAAACAATTTGTCACCCTCCTCCTAGTCTAAAGTATTCAGATTTCCATACAGTACTATTTAGTGTTTTCACGATCAGATTGAGTTATATACGCTCTTTGGCGCATAGGGTAAACTTCAAAGATTTCTGGAGTTTTCAATTTCCCACTCTCCTGAGATTGGGTAGATTGACTTCGATGAGAACAAGATAAATCATGTGGTCTCACTACTGGAAAACGAGACGCTGCCGGGTATCGGCCTCTTTGCTGAATGGCAAAACACGGGTTACTCGGCAAACAGCCTGTGTACCGTGTCCACCAAAAAACCACTCGGAAAACTGGACTACACTCAGCAAAGGACCTATATGCCAAGTATCGGCTGATCCAGCACTCGGCAAAGACAAGATTGACGGCAAACATTGGAAAAAGCACTCGGCAAACCAGCAGGCCACGTGTTCCCTGACAACCATCCTGAAGGCGACGTGACGGGCTCGCTCTTTGCCGAGTGTCTTGGACGGAGGACACTCGGTAAACTCCATGGGTGAATTTTTTTATATTTGCCGTAATTTCCTGATTTCTTTGCCGAGTGTGGCGGCACGAGGCACTCGGCAAACAAGTGGCGAAAATTAGTGTTTGAGGGCGCATTTTCTGATATAATCGCCGAGTGTGGACGGCGACGCCGGCAAACACGTTTGCCGGCAGGCACGCACAACACTCGGCAAACACCTTTGTCAAGCTGAACCTCTCTGGACACACGGCAGCTCGTATACATTGGATGTTTGCCGAGTGTCCGCCACGACACTCGGCAAACAGCTGACGTCCGTTTGCCCACGGACGTTCGTTATCTACTTGTTTGGTGCCGGGTGCTCGCAAAAGACACTCAGCAAACACTTTGCCGAGGTACTTGACAAAAGACACTCGGCAAACTTTTTTTGCCGAGGAAAATTATGCCGAGTGCTGTATGTCAAGTGTCATACTCGGCGAACAGTATGCCGAGGCCGTTTTCCTTTTTGCCGTGTCTTTTTGATACCCGGCACATTGGGCGATTCCAGTAGTGTCTTGGACCGAGACGCCCTTGCCTCCGGCTCAGAAATGCCTTTGATAAGTATGTGTGTGTGGTTTTCGCTAGTTTTCATAGTTTGGCTCATTTTGTGTGTTCTAGATTTATTTCACTTATTAACTGGATCAACTCTCGTCTCCTTAATAGCATTGCAGGAAGCCGGGAACTCCTTACCCTCTTGTCGATGTTAGTGAAAAATAAAAATTACCCACTCTACTTTGACCGTAGTACTTCATGCAAAACATTGCATGTTTTGCCTTGTGTCCTCTCCACGAGTAATTTCCAATTCCTTTGCTTGAGCCTTCCCCTTCCATATATTTTTTGGTGGTAAAATGATTCCGGAACTCGACCCTTAGCTAACGTGTCCACTTGAGGAAAAAAGTTCTATGTCCGTGGACTAAATAAGTCGATTTTACAGATATTGTTTTCAATGCATGTGGCTTATGTTTGCGCCATATCTCAGATATCGAATCCAAGATGGAACTTTGTCATCCCATCAACTTAGAAACGATACCTCTGCTGAAAATCGTGACGGCGTCCCCCATATCCGCCTGCAAGTTTAAAAAGGGCACATGCAACTACACTAGGAAGCATCAAATGCGTGTGCCGTCAGCGCCGATCGAATCCGACGTGCCCATCTAGCAGAGTATCTAGGTGTACCTAGCAGATATAATTTCCCACGAATTAAGCTGATCGAACTTATTCCGTTGCAACATCTGGGTGCCGAAGGAGATCCTCCTCGACTCATTTCATTCCTTTGTTTAGCTTCTGTGGCGAATAATCAACGCGGATGTTGCTACGAAAGAGCACTAATTCCTTCATACCAGATATATATCGTCTCCATGCCGTCATGCACTCATGCATTATTCCTCGGGGAATCCAGAAATGGTATTGTTCATTTCCGGGAGGCCAAGTGATGGATTCATCTGGGAATAATACATGGTTGTCAGAGGAATTTTACAACGGCATGTGTGGCCCGTGTTGTGCTAAATGCATGCATGGAGAACACACGGATGTGTTGCCAGAGGAGCAGTGATCTTAATTTCTGGTGGAGCTTTTTGCATCAAGAACCTGGCAAATTGCTGGGTGAATCGTCGCGCGAGCTTTATCCGTTACAGATATGTGTTGTTAAATAGCACTGATCGTGGATGTTTATCAACCACGTATATAGCTCCCACGCCTGCCTGGAGCCAGGAACATTGGAACAAGCGTTTTCCCAAGTTGATTGTTTGGTCTCTCGGGTAGCTGCAATGAGCTCGAGCCACGGTGCTTTATCGTCTTTTGGATCTATATAATCTTCGTCTTCTTTTTTTACCAAATGAGTTATCTGGTCGATTTCATATAAAGAAATCGTCGAAACTGCCAGTTTATGTGCAAACGAAAATACAAAAGAAAGTAGAAACAAAGAAGGAAAAGGGAAACTGCGACAGAAAACCAAATCATAGGGAGCGAAACAAAAACCTGTAGGCTGTAAGTGCTATGCCCCCTCCTAGCATCTACACTAGATTCAGCTAACATTCCGGCGCCTCCAACGGCTCTCCGCAAACGGACGGATCCGTTTTAGTCCAAACGGACAGGAGGCAGATTCCAACACTCCATAGCAAACGCACCGGTGAGGGCGGACATGTCCGTTTCGCTCCAAACCTAGCCCAAGTTTGGTCCATGTTTGGAGCGGAACGGACAGTGTCCTCGTCCGCCCTTTGTCCTCTTTTATCCGCACCGGGCCCAATCGCCAGCCACACAAGCCCCCCACCTCCCACCCCTTTCCAATCCCGAGCGCGCCCCTCCTCTTCGTCGGTGCCGCCGCCTGGTCTCCACGGCGACGCCCCGGATCTGTTTACCAGCCCTCGCTAGGACACTTTTGCCTGTCCTAGAGAAGCTCTCGACCCGCCGCCATCCTCCTCTCCTCCGCCCGCGGAAGCGGCTAGATTACCTCGTCCCTGTCCATGCCGGTGCTGCGGGCAGGTGGGACAGCAACCTTCTCGGCGTTGGGTGCACTCCCCACCCCAAACGGACCATGGCCTCATTTGTGTCCGTGGACCGTCCCAAACGGACCAAATTGGACACATTTCATGTTCGTTTTGCCGAGGGCCGTTGGAGGTGCCCGCACAAGCGCCAACTCACAGAATTCAAAACCAACATCACAGAAATACCAATAGGGGACTCTAGTTTATAATTCTCGCCAAAGTGGCTGCCTAGCCATGGGCTGGATATTCACTACTCCGTCTTCAAGTTTTTCTCACTCTTCATTTTTTCTGCAATATAGTCTATCCATTAAGAAGTGCACATAGTTTATATATCACTATAACAGAATCATTGGGAAATTTGCGGTTGAAGCAAGCATAATTTCAAGTTTTCCACATGGTCCAGCAGACAGCTGCACTGCTACACAGCACAAGCATTCTCTGTTTTTTTTTTAGATTTTTCTCTAGTTCTTTGGAGTTCAGCCACCCATCTAGCATATCATCTACCCTACCTTGGGGGTCTGGCAAAACCAAGCGCGCTGACAACCGTTTTCCATATCAGTTTCCCCAGTGCAACACTGAAACAACAAGTGATCCACCGTTTCAGCGCATCCACAGAAGTGACACTCCCTGTTGCAAGTCCACCCTCTATTAGCTAGATTGTCCTTGGTGAGAATTCTTTTTTTATCATTAGGCACACAAAGACCTTCAATTTCAAAGGAATTTTTATCTTTCACATAAATCTGTCTGGAAACACTCAATTACTTCCAATTGTCCACTTCACTCTATCAGGTCAACTGCACTGCATCCACCATCTCCTTCATTCTATCAAATTGATTTAGTAATTCTCCCCATAGAGTTCTTCTAAATATTATGCATCTCTAGCCTCTTCTCTTCACTTCACTCACTGTGATCTTATTGTCAAAGCAGATATTGTATAGCATGGGGAATTGCTCAACAAGGGGTTGATTATTCACCCAACTATCCTCCCAAAATAATGTTTTCTCTCCATTAGTTAGTGTCATTTTGGCAAATTGTTGAAAGGTATGATTAACCTTTACAATTCCTTGCCAGAAGTGAGAACAGCCAGATCCCCTATGTGTTCTCCAACTTCCAAAGTCATTTGCATAAGAGGATTGTGTTCATTGTCTCCAAATCAAGAACACCCAGCCCTCCACAATCTTTGGACATACATACCTCTTGCCATGCCACAATATGGTACCTTTTTCTTGTTGTTCAATTCCATATGCTAGGGCCACATTAGGGTTTATAAACCGGTCTTACATGCTCTAAACTAGCGAAGTAGGACTAAACATTCCACCTAGTGTGACTCGATAGCGAGAGAGATCTAGGGTAGATTGGGTCGGCCCATCAAAGCTATGATAGGATGTTTAATTAAGAAGTTTTGTTGAAATCAAGTTTTCTTAATTTGAAATGGTAAAGAAATCGAATTTCAATTACAAAGATACGTAAAAAATCATTACTGAATTTGGGGGTCAATCTGAGAGCTCATTATCTCATATCGGACACTAGATTCAATAAGGACATATGCCAACTCCATACTCGGATTTATAAACCGTCATCCAAATTGTAATCTAGCGAGTTGTGACTAAACATTTGTGACTCAACGGCGAGAAACCATCCATTAAAAATCAACATTGAATAGAGGGGGCAGTCTGAGAGTAGACCGGCATCTAGATTCAATACTAACGAATACCAGCGTCACAGTCGGTTTATAAATCGATCGTACACACTCTAATCTAGCAAGGTTGGATTAAACATACCATCATGTGGGACTCAGCAAAGAGATACTGCGTTTAGTTTGGCCCGACTTGTCAGCGCAGTAACCGTCAAATCGTTTGACAGTAGGAGAGATGGTGGTCAGTTTGGTCCGGCCCATCAAAACTGGCACTAATTGTCAATGGCCTTAATCTCGATGGAAACATCGTGTGTGGTTATTCGTGAGGCTGGTTTCGACGAGTAGGACAAAAGTGAGGAAAGTTAAAAGTGTGGGGCAAAACTGAGTACTCCCTCCGATCCATATTAGTGGGCATAGCTTTGTCTAAATTCATATTTATCTAGTTAAGTATTTAGACTAGATACATGTGTATCTAGACAAAGTTGTGCCCACTAATATGGATCGGAGATAGTAGTACTAAACGAAGTGAGACATAAAAATAGATAACACAATAATTTACATGGATAAGTTAAATGCATAAGTTCGTCCTCCGATCTACCTTTGTGCTTAATTAGCTAGCATGAAGCACAATCTATGTGAATTGCATTCAGAGCAGCTACTCACCAGTGGCGGTCGAGCACTTGCACCGTTGCACGAGTGTTGAGCATCCCATGCAGCGGGCGAAACCGACCGGCGCTGGACCTACCACTCCACTGCATACGTAAGCTCGGCCCCCACCGGCAAAGTTGCCACTCGCAACGGCGCCTATAAATACGCCTCGGCTTGCCACTCCCTCCTCAGGCGATCGACCGAGAACACACACACCCCGGCCTCCGCTCCACGTAGCTAGCCAGCTAAATAGCTAGTCCGGCGGTAATGGCGATGCAACAGCAGGGCGGCGCCGAAGAGACGCTCATGCAGCGGTGCAAGCCATACGTGGCGATGATATCGCTGCAGTTCGGGTACGCCGGCATGAACGTGATCACCAAGGTGTCGCTGAACCACGGCATGAGCCACTACGTGCTCGTCGTCTACCGCCACGCCTTCGCCACCCTCTCCATCGCGCCCTTCGCGCTCATCCTGGAGCGCAAGGTCAGGCCGCGGATGTCCCTCCGGGTCTTCATCAACATCTTCCTCCTGGCCCTGATGGGCCCCGTCATCGACCAGAACTTCTACTACGCCGGGCTCAAGTACACCTCGCCCACCTTCTCCTGCGCCATGAGCAACATGCTCCCCGCCATGACCTTCGTCATGGCGGTCATCTTCAGGATGGAGAAGGTGAACCTGAAGAAGGTGAGGTGCGTGGCCAAGGTGGCCGGCACGCTGGTCACCGTGGCAGGGGCCATGCTCATGACGCTCTACAAGGGCCGCGCCGTGGAGATGATCTGGTCTAAACACACGCCCCTCCCGCACCAGGACGCCGCCGCCGCCAAGGACTGGTTCAAGGGATCCATCTTCCTCATCATCGCCACCCTCGCATGGGCCTCCCTTTTCATCCTTCAGGTACGTACCTACATCTGGCTCGCGACATGACATAGTCACATAGCTCGCTTCGCTTTCTCCCGTCCATGCTTCTAACTGATAATGATTCGTGCGTGCGTGCAGGGCCCGACGCTGACGAGGTACAACGCGCCGCTGACGCTCACCATGCTCATCTGCTTCGTGGGCACCCTGCAGGCCATCGTGGTCACATTGGCCATGGAGCACACCGCCGACGTCTGGAAGATCGGATTCGACATGAACCTCCTCGCCGCCGCCTACGCCGTCAGTCTAACAAACCATACTATCACACTGAGCAGACACCAACTAAACGTGGCAGGATAACACTAGCTAATAATAAAATCTCTGCAAATTAATATGCTTCAGGGTATCGTCACGTCGAGCCTTGCCTACTACGTGCAAGGGCTGGTGATCCAGAGCCGGGGCCCTGTCTTCGCCTCGGCCTTCAGCCCGCTCATGATGATCGTGGTGGCCATCATGGGCTCCTTCATCCTCGCCGAGAACATCTACCTCGGAGGGTACGTGCATATATATGCTCATCTTCACCAAATCGACACCGTGCATGACACAGTCGGTTACATATATTCTTGTTGCTGACTGTTTGGGATTTTCAGGATCATCGGGTCCGTCCTGATCGTCGCCGGCCTCTACTCGGTGCTCTGGGGGAAGCACAAGGAGAGCGTTGAGAAGAAGGAGATCGAGGCGACGGAGATCCCGGTGGCCATCAAGGGCGTCGATGGCAACGGCCGGATCATGGACATCGTGGAGCTGGACAATGTGCAGCTAGAGAAGGCCCAGGCCAACGGCAAGACGGTCACCATCTCGGTGCCCGCGGGGGAAGCCCGGATGCACCGCGACGACGAGAACTGATCCTCGGGCAAGAAGCTGGTAGGTTCATTGATCAATGGACCTTCTCTTCCCTTCCTTGCTTTTGTCCTTGGATCCCCGTGATGTTGAAGTGGTGTGGTAGTAATAGTAAAAACTACTAGTGGTGGCAAACTGGTAATATGTATGCTGTGAGGAAGAGTTTTGTAACCTCTCTGTACCTAAGCAAGCAGATGCTTTCAGTTTGGAATATGTAGCCATGCCTTATCTACGTCCATGTCTTGTATCAGCTACTGCCCCCTCCAATATTAATTATGACATATGAACCATAATTATATCAAGGCACCTCGTCCAGTCCCATGCTAACGAAGTGCTTGATCATGTCAGGCTATCCTCCTTGAGGCTACGTACTAACTTCTTGCCTAGCGCACAAAGGGACTTTATCATAGTCTCTGGAGGCTGGAGCTCATATGATTGGGTTATGGGCAGGCAGCACTCCTGAAACTCTGAAAGAACAAGAACATAGTACACACAAAGCAAATCTTTCTCTTCATTCCACATATCTTTCCCTCTTTTTTTATATTTGTGGGCGCAATATCAATGTGCGTTTTCGGGACGTATGGTTCCGATGCGGCGGTTGGCGCATACCCATACATCTATTATTCAAGAACTTTTTGTACCAGTTGCATCTTGAGAAATTATGAAAAATGCCTCCACCATGTGCATGTATATGTCACTGGTGCATAGTGGTTCCAAAGAACCCGTTCTTGATTAGAGTAATCGGCAAAGATAGCCTTAAAGAATCAGGGTTAATTAAATTTGGTGATGGGAATTTGGAAGGAGGAATAATTCCCCAAAAGCATGCCATCCTACTTAGCGCGCACTTGCAAGATTCAGTGTCAGCCCAAAACCAGCATGAATCTCTTTTAAGCTGGAATAAAGATTCCGATCCGAGATCCCTTCTGCACCGGTGCGGTGGGCAAGTTGGTGCCACAAAGCCCAGGGCCAGGAACAATAACCTGAATCTGATGCCCCTGCCTCCTCCATATCCCCAAACAAATTCTCATCTAAATCCTGGGATCGATGCGTGGCATGGTGCATCCGACAGATACATCCGCGAAGTAGACGAGCTCTCGTAGGTTCCCTCCCTGGCTTCCATTGTCTGTGGGAGGAATATCAAGTTGCAGATAAGCAGTATTCACTTTCACTTGCATGCCCCAAGTTAATGGGTTCTGCATCACTCGCTACTTGGAAACTGAAACACGTTTCGCAGCTGCACTTGCTCAGTACTAAGATATGTGATGGTTTGTAACGCCCTACCCTGTCCTGGCTCTTATCATCTTGCAGCATAGGTCACCAACTCACCATTTCAGACCGATCTTCAACCGAAGAACGAGAATCACAACGCGTCGTCGAATGATATGGTATCTAGATAAGCTTGCTCATAAAATTACAAAACAAAAAATTGGTGATGCATGTGTTGGTTGTGGAATCTACCTCATTAGCTACGTCAGTGATACGTTTCAAATTGCAACTCTGTCTCATTAGGATAAAAGCTCCCTTTTTACAGTCAGGAGAGCACAAAAAAGGGCACACTCGTCTACCTACTTAGCGTGCAAGATGCTTGCTCCAGTTGGTTTTACGAGTACACGATTAGCAAGTCTTCGGGCTTATCTGCTAATCATTCAGGGAAAAATAATAGTGCTCCCACCCAACATCTGTCAACGTCTTGGGAATAACAGAAAATAATAATTCTATGAGTAGAGGAGCAATGCTTAGCATAAAACCAAACCACACTCACAAAATTAGTGTTTCTACACTCGGCCGACGCGCAATAATTCGCTCTAGAAAACCAATGAAAATTTGTTGTACGGTAACCTCAGCAGTAGGGATGAAAACGGAGCGGATACGGACGGAACTGAGTGGTGCCACATTTGTTTTCATATTTGTTTGCGGAAGCGGAAACGAATACAGAAACTCTGGAAACAAATACGGAAACAAAAATTATCGGAAACAGATATGTACCGAATACGGTGCGGACACGGAACAGAAAGCGGATGTTTGCCGGAACAAAGCAACCCCTTAAATAATGCACGAAAACTCAATCAAACCAACAAAATTGTCAATTTTCTAAGACAAAATAAAATATAACGAGTTATCATGATTATATAATATAGTGTGCATATGCTATCAACTTTGGCAACATTAAGAAACATCTACTATCGTCCTTAACACTAGTGCTACACTGAAATGTCGAACTGGTAACGACTCGAGATGGACATGATATGCGAGTATATATGGCCTAAACACGGTAGCTTCAGATCCTTTTATTTTTTTATTCATATCATGTAATGTGCCTAAATGTTTCTACTGGAATCACTGGCCTACTGGATGTGGAAAGCACCGCATAGCAAAAACGGAAAGTTCCGTATTACCGGAAACGGAAAGTTCCGTTTCCGTGGTCATTCCGCCGGAATCTGCTGTTCCGTTTCCATTTCCGTTTCCGCATAAAAGTTTCCGTTTCCGTTTTGCAAAATTTCGTTTCCGTTTCCGTATTTCCATTCCGTTTCCGTTTTTCCGCGGAAAAGTCGGAAAGATTCCGCTCCGTTTTCATCCCTACTCAGCAGAATGCAAAAAATAGGAGCAGAAATGCTAATAGAATAAAGAGCATTATGGAAGATCGTAATCTAACTAAGATACCCTGCTCCAAACCCCAAAGAAAGAACGAATTGTTAGATGGTGATATGCCAAGGCCCAAACCATGCCTACGATTCCCATAAACACAAATCATCTTCTTTTTCAGAAGAATTTGATTTTCTCTCTTGTTATCCGGTAATCCAGATATGTTATAAACAGGCATCATGAGTGTCCTGAACAGGATATATATGGCTGGTAAGTCATAGGCTCCAGCATGGTTTCAGAGGTGCAAAGCTTTTGATTCCATCTATTATTGAGCAATCAGTATCACACAGAGCCAGTAAAAGAACATATGCATAGATGACCAGGCAAATACTCAACCAAAGATAAAAACAAACTTGTCACAATTGGGCCTTTGGTACTTTAAGTATCAAACTCAAAGAGATCTGCAAGCTTTAACCAACACCTGATATTTAACTCGACAAGTAACATCGTCTACTAGGAAAACGCTCGCGATTTTAACTTGTGAAAATGACCTTAACAGCTCCTCACTTTAACTAACCTGCAAAGCACTTTCAGTTGAAGATTTTTCGACCGAATGAAAAAAGTTGGCAGTATTGTTCAGCCATGTGTCTTGCGATAGAAGTAATCTCTTCCAACCCAAAGTTGAACTCTCGTGGCTGCTGCTGTTCTGCACATACTTGGGAAGATATAATCAATTCACAAGTGCCCAACAAGTGACAAACCCACTCTTCATCTGAACTCGAGGATAATCACAGTTCTAAGGTCGCATTTCATTAGGTTTCACACTAAAGGAACACTGATGACTTCAATTGAAATGTCGACTAGATAAATGCTACTCTGGAATCAGATCTTGGGGGCTTATGTCACTGAATTCTTTAGCTAGAGATTCACCGCGACTTTACTTGGTGGATTAGCAACAAGAGAACAGGGGGGGAGGGACAAGCACCAAAACTGCCTTTCCGATCAATGGAATGACCAGGCAAGGCACACTAACATATTGCGTGGTAGAGTGAGATCATTTGCATGACACTGCCGTACTGCCTGAGAATGGTGAAGGAGGGAACAGAGGCATGACTCGCAAACAGATGAGATTGTTCTGTTCATGCAACGCAAATCCTTAAATTCACGTTGTTCCAGACAATTTTCCCAACTGTTCCATGGTTTAGTTTTAGTCACATCTAGTAACTAAAATAACAGGTGAGAGTTTCTAATGTGAAAACAAGATAAGCCGTTGGATAAGGCAACAGACTGCCGAGTGCTGACTGGACCAGCAAGATCTGCAGTTTTTAGCAAAGAGAGAATCCAAGATAGCTTTAGACAATTCAAGTATATTAATCCTCGAAAAAAATCAAGTAAATTACAAAAAAAAAACAGCATAAGATTCTTGCAGGAGAACATACCGACTATTGATAATATTGCTACTCTACAGAAGCTAAAAAAAAGGAAGAGTTGTACTACAAAAGTACAATTTTAGAGGTATTTCGAGTCTGAAAAGTTTTATTACAGAAGTTACAATCATAGAACCATTCAAACATTAACCAGCAGTTAATCTATCCAAGATCAAACGTGTGAAATATAAAAGCTAGGTTACTTGCTAGATACCAACTTGCAGGGGTGATTACATTTTTCACATGGTAGAATTGTCTGAACAATCCTTGGGAATGGCAACATAGTTTGCTGGTATGGAAGCAGTTGTCTTTCCAACATCCTTCATTTTTCCGCAAGACAAGCCTCCCTTGCGTGAAATTGGGGTAGACACACGCCGGCTGTTAGGAGTTCCACCAATGATGTTGACATTAGAACTCTGCCCAAGAGGCTTCCTTGCCGACAGCGAACGCATAGGACTAGGCTTCGCTCCATATGGCGCACCTTGTTCTGCTGCAAACTGTTCTTGTAATTTCTTAAGCTCCTGAAACAGTCAAAACATCCACAGCCAATTAGAGTAAAAATGTGTAGCTGAAAAGCCCACCACTATACATGGTAACAACACCCATCCTAAATCTGCTATCAACCCTTCGGTGATGTGGAGAAGAAATGAAACATTTTAACATGTGATATTACCAATGAAAATGGCCAAGTCTGGACCATAAGCTAGCTCAACTATTATTACTACCATTATGTATCATTTCTATTCTGAAATTGAGTCAGCTTAGAACATATCTTCAGAAAATTAAGGATGCAAAAGAGGCAACCTATAATGACCAGGCGCACTGATAGACAAGGATTGAGTAGAAAAGAGGCATGAAAATATGAACCTACCCGCAATCGCCGTTTTTCATCTTCTTTTTGTTGTCTTCCAGAGGTGTATTGCTCTAAGCTATCCAAAAGCCTCATCTGTAAAAGAATACGCTAAAATGTTACACAATTACGATGAGATTGACACAATCAACCTATTCATATGGAAAGAGCAGTATACATATATGAACTTGCCTTATCATGCATAAATGGTGTGCCCTTCTCTTTTTCCCAAGCTTTAACTCTAGCAGTCAAATTCTCCAGCAGAGCTACATGACAAAATAGTATTGAAGTTGAGAAACAGGTGCATTCAGCAAAAAACTTCTGTAAATACAAATCAAACCATGGCATAAGTAGGCCAACCGCCAGAAAACATGAGAAAATGAGTGCCAGACATAATTAAAAGTCAGAATGACCATGATCTAACGGAGGGCATCAAATGGCCCATAAGAATGTTTCCAAAAGATTTCATTTTGTTGAATGTTTTAATTAAAAATTTAGTTACGAGAAAACAAACGTCCAACACTAGAATCAGAACAGATTAAGCATTAGTTAAGTAGCTATCCTTCAAGCAAATCAAAATGATAATGATGTGAAATCCCTGTAGCATTCTGCCATTATCTACTGGTAGTACCTTTATTGTTAGAGCTTATCCAAATATTAGATATTTCAGTAGAAACACCCACAAAAAGTACACATGCTTACATGGAATTTTGCTGACTACTATCCTTGCTTTCTCTGCGCGCTTGAGATTTACGTGAGCTCCTCGACCAGCATTATAGCGATTTTGATCCTGAAATTGGACCCATATCAATGGTGTATGGCAAATGCAGCATTGTAATACAATATATATGGATAAAAGAAAATGTTCAAGTTACCCTCTCATATTCATCAAGCCAGCCCTCCTCTTCAGCTGCTAATGTCCATTTTTCTACCTTTTCTAGAATGTCCTTTCTGCTTAGAGCAAGCTCTCTTGCTTCTGCAATTCGGTCATCCATATTGGTAAGCAGCTCCGAGAGATCAGCTCTACCTACAAAATGAAGTTCATATACATCATCAAATTCAACACATAGCAGTACAAAACCATGAGGAATAAAATAAGAGCTGATGAAACGTGACTTGTAAAACTTCATAAAGATCAGTTAAATCAGCAAGGAATCAAGTACTGAATTATCACGGAGAACTAAGAAAAAAGCGAACACCCTATATCTTAACTGCTGATATGAAATACAATCAACAGTACAATACAACTATGGAAGCATGGCAAAAATCAGGATCTCATCCGTTATTCCGTTAATGCGAGAAAACAAGCATTTATATATTAGCCTTGGAAGATTTTGAAATAAAAATAAACTTAGCAACACAAAATACTCACACTGTACAGAAAATGAACTTTGCACTTCAGTAGGAGCTAGGAAATTAGAGTGAACTCTCAAGTGAAAAAAATTACTCATTTGAGTGTTTACATATTTAATTTGCCAACGGTGAAATATCATTCTTCGGGAAACTAATGATGAAATATCAGTAAATATAACAATGCAACTCATGCCACTGACATTCCAGAAAATGCCATTATTTGAGTATATAAAATGCAAAAATCAATTTAAAAACAAGAAACAAAAATAGTATTTCAGTAACCATGTTACAATCAATCATGTCATTCATTTATTCTGTTGACGTTTTGTATACGAATGATCTTTTTTCACATTTTGGTAGACCTCTTTGATTATTCAATCCACTGATTTTTGGTGATTTGTTTCGCGATGGATAAAGCTTCAAGATAAGGTGACAAAAATGTTTCAGTCTAATAGCATAAATGCTGAGTTGCTGACAAAGAACCTGTAATCTACAGACTGCAACTTAGGTTATTATGGTGGCTCAGTTGTCACGAAGGAAATAAGCTGTTAGAACTAAAAGAGGCAGAGTAATGTACTGCAATTTCAACAGAGAAGCATCTGATAATTGCTAAAAAAAACTAGTGTAAATAACAGAAAGAGAGCATCTAAATTGCAGTATGAAACAACCAACTATCCAATAATACATGTCATTTTAATTTTTGGTAGGTGCCTATCCACTTTTTATATCAAGATTGGTATACCTAAATATTCAAGGTGTTGCATTGGACGAAAATGTTCATAGAATTTTAAGGTGAGGCTGAAATAGCAACATTAAACAACAAAGAAGCACCCAAAAAAAATTGCAACAGGTACAACTTAATGAACAAAGAAGCTCGACATAAGATGGAAATACATATAATAACTTCAGTTATGATTTTTCAGGATAGAACGTGAGAAAGAAGTGTACCAGAATCTATAAGATCAGTGAGAATCCGCCACTCATGGTCACTGTCAATATCCATGTGAACACTTTTGTAGATTTCTTCAAGTTCAGTCATTTTCTTTAAGACAAGCTCTTTCATTTTGCTAGCTTTCAAATCCTTCAACCTCTTGACCTCAGCCTCTACCTACACAAAAAGAAGAAGATTTGACATGAACATAACTTGAAGAATTAGCTTTATGAAAGTTCAAAGAAATAAAAGAAGGCAATCAACTGTAACCTTCTCAATAAGGTCATGTGCAAGGCATCCTTGGGGCATCACTGTATTGGGAGATACAGAAATCAAAGAAGTAACATGATTGAAGCATTTCTGTTCATCTAGTGGCGTGTCCATTAGACTCCATAACTCAATAAGTGTACTTCCAAGATTTTGTAGCTGCAATCGATAATGCAAACATGGATCATTAATGTAAACAAGTCAATGTAGAAAGGAAAGCACGCTTATGTACACAAGTATACTATATCACCATGTGAAAATAATGAACAGTGCAGTCAGTAAAACCATAAACTGTTTTCTTCAAAAGTAAAACCATACACTGGACAGAAAAGAACTACTAAAGGTAGTCAAGGTGAGGAAAATGTAATGGTACACTGAGAAAAGCCTAGGCTAGTAGAAAATAGGATGGTTGATTGAAGAATTTTGTGCACTGTCCAATAAATAAATACTACCTCCGGTCCGTTTAAGTGACGCTGAGAAAAGCCTAGGCTAGCAGAAAATAGTATACGTACGCCCGACACTTATTTCGGATCAGACGAGTAGTAAACCATGCCCTGTACAGTGTACCATGAATCATAATGGACTGACAACGAAAAACTACATATTCCACAGGTCAGCAAAATTGCATGATATGCTTTGTTAAGCTGAATCACATAATATAGTCGAGTACTCAAATTCAATACCTAGCATATTAGAGGTAGATGAACACATTGAACTAATAACATATAGACCCATGCTTTTGATTAACTGACTAAGATTAATACCTTCCGGAGCCTCTGTTTCTTTTCTTGATTTAGTGCATGAACTTTTCCTGCAAGTCTGTCGAGAGTGGAATCACTTATGCTCATGGATTTGGTCCTTTCCAATTCAACAAAGCTGGGATGGACATCGTACAATGTCTTCTTAAGATCAAGAGACATCATGTTGCACATTT
>CAMZMU010000037.1:28617034-28735023 GCA_947311845.1 Poa pratensis
ATTTTACAGATATTGTTTTCAATGCATGTGGCTTATTTTGCGCCATATCTCAGATATCGAATCCAAGATGGAACTTTGTCATCCCATCAACTTAGAAACGATACCTCTGCTGGAAAATCGTGACGGCGTCCCCCATATCCGCCTGCAAGTTTAAAAGGGCACATGCACTACACTAGGAAGCATCAAATGCGTGTGCCGTCGCGCCGATCGAATCCGACGTGCCATCTAGCAGAGTATCTAGGTGTACCTAGCAGAATAATTTCCCACGAATTAAGCTGATCGAACTTATTCCGTTGCAACATCTGGGTGCCGAAGGAGATCCTCCTCGACTCATTTCATTCCTTTGTTTAGCTTCTCTGTGGCGAATAATCAACGCGGATGTTGCTACGAAAGAGCACTAATTCCTCATACCAGATATATATCGTCTCCATGCCGTCATGCACTCATGCATTATTCCCTCGGGGAATCCAGAAATGGTATTGTTCATTTTCCGTGAGGCCAAGTGATGGATTCATCTGGGAATAACATGGTTGTCAGAGGAATTTACAACGGCATGTGTGGCCCGTGTTTGTGCTAAATGCATGCATGGAGAACACACGGATGTGTTGCCAGAGGAGCAGATCTTAATTTCTGGTGAGCTTTTTGCATCAAGAACCTGGCAAATTGCTGGGTGAATCGTCGCGCGAGCTTTATCCGTAACAGATATGTTTGTTAAATAGCACTGATCGTGGATTTTTATCAACCACGTATATAGCTCCCACGCCTGCCTGGAGCCAGGAACATTGGAACAAGCGTTTTCCCAAGTTGATTGTTTGGTCTCTCGGGTAGCTGCAATGAGCTCGAGCCACGGTGCTTTATCGTCTTTTGGATCTATATAATCTTCGTCTTCTTTTTTTACCAAATGAGTTATCTGGTCGATTTCATATAAAGAAATCGTCGAAACTGCCAGTTTATGTGCAAACGAAAATACAAAAGAAAGTAGAAACAAAGAAGGAAAAGGGAAACTGCGACAGAAACCGAATCATAGGGAGCGAAACAAAAACCTGTAGGCTGTAAGTGCTATGCCCCCTCCTAGCATCTACACTAGATTCAGCTAACATTCCGGCGCCTCCAACGGCTCTCCGCAAACGGACGGATCCGTTTTAGTCCAAACGGACAGGAGGCAGATTCCAACTCTCCATAGCAAACGCACCGGTGAGGGCGGACATGTCCGTTTCGCTCCAAACCTAGCCCAAGTTTGGTCCATGTTTGGAGCGGAACGGACAGTGTCCTCGTCCGCCCTTTGTCCTCTTTTATCCGCACCGGGCCCAATCGCCAGCCACACAAGCCCCCCACCTCCCACCCCTTTCCAATCCCGAGCGCGCCCCTCCTCTTCGTCGGTGCCGCCGCCTGGTCTCCACGGCGACGCCCCGGATCTGTTTACCAGCCCTCGCTAGGACACTTTTGCCTGTCCTAGAGAAGCTCTCGACCCGCCGCCATCCTCCTCTCCTCCGCCCGCGGAAGCGGCTAGATTACCTCGTCCCTGTCCATGCCGGTGCTGCGGGCAGGTGGGACAGCAACCTTCTCGGCGTTGGGTGCACTCCCCACCCCAAACGGACCATGGCCTCATTTGTGTCCGTGGACCGTCCCAAACGGACCAAATTGGACACATTTCATGTTCGTTTTGCCGAGGGCCGTTGGAGGTGCCCGCACAAGCGCCAACTCACAGAATTCAAAACCAACATCACAGAAATACCAATAGGGGACTCTAGTTTATAATTCTCGCCAAAGTGGCTGCCTAGCCATGGGCTGGATATTCACTACTCCGTCTTCAAGTTTTTCTCACTCTTCATTTTTTCTGCAATATAGTCTATCCATTAAGAAGTGCACATAGTTTATATATCACTATAACAGAATCATTGGGAAATTTGCGGTTGAAGCAAGCATAATTTCAAGTTTTCCACATGGTCCAGCAGACAGCTGCACTGCTACACAGCACAAGCATTCTCTGTTTTTTTTTTAGATTTTTCTCTAGTTCTTTGGAGTTCAGCCACCCATCTAGCATATCATCTACCCTACCTTGGGGGTCTGGCAAAACCAAGCGCGCTGACAACCGTTTTCCATATCAGTTTCCCCAGTGCAACACTGAAACAACAAGTGATCCACCGTTTCAGCGCATCCACAGAAGTGACACTCCCTGTTGCAAGTCCACCCTCTATTAGCTAGATTGTCCTTGGTGAGAATTCTTTTTTTATCATTAGGCACACAAAGACCTTCAATTTCAAAGGAATTTTTATCTTTCACATAAATCTGTCTGGAAACACTCAATTACTTCCAATTGTCCACTTCACTCTATCAGGTCAACTGCACTGCATCCACCATCTCCTTCATTCTATCAAATTGATTTAGTAATTCTCCCATAGAGTTCTTCTAAATATTATGCATCTCTAGCCTCTTCTCTTCACTTCACTCACTGTGATCTTATTGTCAAAGCAGATATTGTATAGCATGGGGAATTGCTCAACAAGGGGTTGATTATTCACCCAACTATCCTCCCAAAATAATGTTTTCTCTCCATTAGTTAGTGTCATTTTGGCAAATTGTTGAAAGGTATGATTAACCTTTACAATTCCTTGCCAGAAGTGAGAACAGCCAGATCCCCTATGTGTTCTCCAACTCCAAAGTCATTTGCATAAGAGGATTGTGTTCATTGTCTCCAAATCAAGAACACCCAGCCCTCCACAATCTTTGGACATACATACCTCTTGCCATGCCACAATATGGTACCTTTTTCTTGTTGTTCAATTCCATATGCTAGGGCCACATTAGGGTTTATAAACCGGTCTTACATGCTCTAAACTAGCGAAGTAGGACTAAACATTCCACCTAGTGTGACTCGATAGCGAGAGAGATCTAGGGTAGATTGGGTCGGCCCATCAAAGCTATGATAGGATGTTTAATTAAGAAGTTTTGTTGAAATCAAGTTTTCTTAATTTGAAATGGTAAAGAAATCGAATTTCAATTACAAAGATACGTAAAAAATCATTACTGAATTTGGGGGTCAATCTGAGAGCTCATTATCTCATATCGGACACTAGATTCAATAAGGACATATGCCAACTCCATACTCGGATTTATAAACCGTCATCCAAATTGTAATCTAGCGAGTTGTGACTAAACATTTGTGACTCAACGGCGAGAAACCATCCATTAAAAATCAACATTGAATAGAGGGGGCAGTCTGAGAGTAGACCGGCATCTAGATTCAATACTAACGAATACCAGCGTCACAGTCGGTTTATAAATCGATCGTACACACTCTAATCTAGCAAGGTTGGATTAAACATACCATCATGTGGGACTCAGCAAAGAGATACTGCGTTTAGTTTGGCCCGACTTGTCAGCGCAGTAACCGTCAAATCGTTTGACAGTAGGAGAGATGGTGGTCAGTTTGGTCCGGCCCATCAAAACTGGCACTAATTGTCAATGGCCTTAATCTCGATGGAAACATCGTGTGTGGTTATTCGTGAGGCTGGTTTCGACGAGTAGGACAAAAGTGAGGAAAGTTAAAAGTGTGGGGCAAAACTGAGTACTCCCTCCGATCCATATTAGTGGGCATAGCTTTGTCTAAATTCATATTTATCTAGTTAAGTATTTAGACTAGATACATGTATCTAGACAAAGTTGTGCCCACTAATATGGATCGGAGATAGTAGTACTAAACGAAGTGAGACATAAAAATAGATAACACAATAATTTACATGGATAAGTTAAATGCATAAGTTCGTCCTCCGATCTACCTTTGTGCTTAATTAGCTAGCATGAAGCACAATCTATGCGAATTGCATTCAGAGCAGCTACTCACCAGTGGCGGTCGAGCACTTGCACCGTTGCACGAGTGTTGAGCATCCCATGCAGCGGGCGAAACCGACCGGCGCTGGACCTACCACTCCACTGCATACGTAAGCTCGGCCCCCACCGGCAAAGTTGCCACTCGCAACGGCGCCTATAAATACGCCTCGGCTTGCCACTCCCTCCTCAGGCGATCGACCGAGAACACACACACCCCGGCCTCCGCTCCACGTAGCTAGCCAGCTAAATAGCTAGTCCGGCGGTAATGGCGATGCAACAGCAGGGCGGCGCCGAAGAGACGCTCATGCAGCGGTGCAAGCCATACGTGGCGATGATATCGCTGCAGTTCGGGTACGCCGGCATGAACGTGATCACCAAGGTGTCGCTGAACCACGGCATGAGCCACTACGTGCTCGTCGTCTACCGCCACGCCTTCGCCACCCTCTCCATCGCGCCCTTCGCGCTCATCCTGGAGCGCAAGGTCAGGCCGCGGATGTCCCTCCGGGTCTTCATCAACATCTTCCTCCTGGCCCTGATGGGCCCCGTCATCGACCAGAACTTCTACTACGCCGGGCTCAAGTACACCTCGCCCACCTTCTCCTGCGCCATGAGCAACATGCTCCCCGCCATGACCTTCGTCATGGCGGTCATCTTCAGGATGGAGAAGGTGAACCTGAAGAAGGTGAGGTGCGTGGCCAAGGTGGCCGGCACGCTGGTCACCGTGGCAGGGGCCATGCTCATGACGCTCTACAAGGGCCGCGCCGTGGAGATGATCTGGTCTAAACACACGCCCCTCCCGCACCAGGACGCCGCCGCCGCCAAGGACTGGTTCAAGGGATCCATCTTCCTCATCATCGCCACCCTCGCATGGGCCTCCCTTTTCATCCTTCAGGTACGTACCTACATCTGGCTCGCGACATGACATAGTCACATAGCTCGCTTCGCTTTCTCCCGTCCATGCTTCTAACTGATAATGATTCGTGCGTGCGTGCAGGGCCCGACGCTGACGAGGTACAACGCGCCGCTGACGCTCACCATGCTCATCTGCTTCGTGGGCACCCTGCAGGCCATCGTGGTCACATTGGCCATGGAGCACACCGCCGACGTCTGGAAGATCGGATTCGACATGAACCTCCTCGCCGCCGCCTACGCCGTCAGTCTAACAAACCATACTATCACACTGAGCAGACACCAACTAAACGTGGCAGGATAACACTAGCTAATAATAAAATCTCTGCAAATTAATATGCTTCAGGGTATCGTCACGTCGAGCCTTGCCTACTACGTGCAAGGGCTGGTGATCCAGAGCCGGGGCCCTGTCTTCGCCTCGGCCTTCAGCCCGCTCATGATGATCGTGGTGGCCATCATGGGCTCCTTCATCCTCGCCGAGAACATCTACCTCGGAGGGTACGTGCATATATATGCTCATCTTCACCAAATCGACACCGTGCATGACACAGTCGGTTACATATATTCTTGTTGCTGACTGTTTGGGATTTTCAGGATCATCGGGTCCGTCCTGATCGTCGCCGGCCTCTACTCGGTGCTCTGGGGGAAGCACAAGGAGAGCGTTGAGAAGAAGGAGATCGAGGCGACGGAGATCCCGGTGGCCATCAAGGGCGTCGATGGCAACGGCCGGATCATGGACATCGTGGAGCTGGACAATGTGCAGCTAGAGAAGGCCCAGGCCAACGGCAAGACGGTCACCATCTCGGTGCCCGCGGGGGAAGCCCGGATGCACCGCGACGACGAGAACTGATCCTCGGGCAAGAAGCTGGTAGGTTCATTGATCAATGGACCTTCTCTTCCCTTCCTTGCTTTTGTCCTTGGATCCCCGTGATGTTGAAGTGGTGTGGTAGTAATAGTAAAAACTACTAGTGGTGGCAAACTGGTAATATGTATGCTGTGAGGAAGAGTTTTGTAACCTCTCTGTACCTAAGCAAGCAGATGCTTTCAGTTTGGAATATGTAGCCATGCCTTATCTACGTCCATGTCTTGTATCAGCTACTGCCCCCTCCAATATTAATTATGACATATGAACCATAATTATATCAAGGCACCTCGTCCAGTCCCATGCTAACGAAGTGCTTGATCATGTCAGGCTATCCTCCTTGAGGCTACGTACTAACTTCTTGCCTAGCGCACAAAGGGACTTTATCATAGTCTCTGGAGGCTGGAGCTCATATGATTGGGTTGTGGGCAGGCAGCACTCCTGAAACTCTGAAAGAACAAGAACATAGTACACACAAAGCAAATCTTTCTCTTCATTCCACATATCTTTCCCTCTTTTTTTATATTTGTGGGCGCAATATCAATGTGCGTTTTCGGGACGTATGGTTCCGATGCGGCGGTTGGCGCATACCCATACATCTATTATTCAAGAACTTTTTGTACCAGTTGCATCTTGAGAAATTATGAAAAATGCCTCCACCATGTGCATGTATATGTCACTGGTGCATAGTGGTTCCAAAGAACCCGTTCTTGATTAGAGTAATCGGCAAAGATAGCCTTAAAGAATCAGGGTTAATTAAATTTGGTGATGGGAATTTGGAAGGAGGAATAATTCCCCAAAAGCATGCCATCCTACTTAGCGCGCACTTGCAAGATTCAGTGTCAGCCCAAAACCAGCATGAATCTCTTTTAAGCTGGAATAAAGATTCCGATCCGAGATCCCTTCTGCACCGGTGCGGTGGGCAAGTTGGTGCCACAAAGCCCAGGGCCAGGAACAATAACCTGAATCTGATGCCCCTGCCTCCTCCATATCCCCAAACAAATTCTCATCTAAATCCTGGGATCGATGCGTGGCATGGTGCATCCGACAGATACATCCGCGAAGTAGACGAGCTCTCGTAGGTTCCCTCCCTGGCTTCCATTGTCTGTGGGAGGAATATCAAGTTGCAGATAAGCAGTATTCACTTTCACTTGCATGCCCCAAGTTAATGGGTTCTGCATCACTCGCTACTTGGAAACTGAAACACGTTTCGCAGCTGCACTTGCTCAGTACTAAGATATGTGATGGTTTGTAACGCCCTACCCTGTCCTGGCTCTTATCATCTTGCAGCATAGGTCACCAACTCACCATTTCAGACCGATCTTCAACCGAAGAACGAGAATCACAACGCGTCGTCGAATGATATGGTATCTAGATAAGCTTGCTCATAAAATTACAAAACAAAAAATTGGTGATGCATGTGTTGGTTGTGGAATCTACCTCATTAGCTACGTCAGTGATACGTTTCAAATTGCAACTCTGTCTCATTAGGATAAAAGCTCCCTTTTTACAGTCAGGAGAGCACAAAAAAGGGCACACTCGTCTACCTACTTAGCGTGCAAGATGCTTGCTCCAGTTGGTTTTACGAGTACACGATTAGCAAGTCTTCGGGCTTATCTGCTAATCATTCAGGGAAAAATAATAGTGCTCCCACCCAACATCTGTCAACGTCTTGGGAATAACAGAAAATAATAATTCTATGAGTAGAGGAGCAATGCTTAGCATAAAACCAAACCACACTCACAAAATTAGTGTTTCTACACTCGGCCGACGCGCAATAATTCGCTCTAGAAAACCAATGAAAATTTGTTGTACGGTAACCTCAGCAGTAGGGATGAAAACGGAGCGGATACGGACGGAACTGAGTGGTGCCACATTTGTTTTCATATTTGTTTGCGGAAGCGGAAACGAATACAGAAACTCTGGAAACAAATACGGAAACAAAAATTATCGGAAACAGATATGTACCGAATACGGTGCGGACACGGAACAGAAAGCGGATGTTTGCCGGAACAAAGCAACCCCTTAAATAATGCACGAAAACTCAATCAAACCAACAAAATTGTCAATTTTCTAAGACAAAATAAAATATAACGAGTTATCATGATTATATAATATAGTGTGCATATGCTATCAACTTTGGCAACATTAAGAAACATCTACTATCGTCCTTAACACTAGTGCTACACTGAAATGTCGAACTGGTAACGACTCGAGATGGACATGATATGCGAGTATATATGGCCTAAACACGGTAGCTTCAGATCCTTTTATTTTTTTATTCATATCATGTAATGTGCCTAAATGTTTCTACTGGAATCACTGGCCTACTGGATGTGGAAAGCACCGCATAGCAAAAACGGAAAGTTCCGTATTACCGGAAACGGAAAGTTCCGTTTCCGTGGTCATTCCGCCGGAATCTGCTGTTCCGTTTCCATTTCCGTTTCCGCATAAAAGTTTCCGTTTCCGTTTTGCAAAATTTCGTTTCCGTTTCCGTATTTCCATTCCGTTTCCGTTTTTCCGCGGAAAAGTCGGAAAGATTCCGCTCCGTTTTCATCCCTACTCAGCAGAATGCAAAAAATAGGAGCAGAAATGCTAATAGAATAAAGAGCATTATGGAAGATCGTAATCTAACTAAGATACCCTGCTCCAAACCCCAAAGAAAGAACGAATTGTTAGATGGTGATATGCCAAGGCCCAAACCATGCCTACGATTCCCATAAACACAAATCATCTTCTTTTTCAGAAGAATTTGATTTTCTCTCTTGTTATCCGGTAATCCAGATATGTTATAAACAGGCATCATGAGTGTCCTGAACAGGATATATATGGCTGGTAAGTCATAGGCTCCAGCATGGTTTCAGAGGTGCAAAGCTTTTGATTCCATCTATTATTGAGCAATCAGTATCACACAGAGCCAGTAAAAGAACATATGCATAGATGACCAGGCAAATACTCAACCAAAGATAAAAACAAACTTGTCACAATTGGGCCTTTGGTACTTTAAGTATCAAACTCAAAGAGATCTGCAAGCTTTAACCAACACCTGATATTTAACTCGACAAGTAACATCGTCTACTAGGAAAACGCTCGCGATTTTAACTTTGTGAAAATGACCTTAACAGCTCCTCACTTTAACTAACCTGCAAAGCACTTTCAGTTGAAGATTTTTCGACCGAATGAAAAAAGTTGGCAGTATTGTTCAGCCATGTGTCTTGCGATAGAAGTAATCTCTTCCAACCCAAAGTTGAACTCTCGTGGCTGCTGCTGTTCTGCACATACTTGGGAAGATATAATCAATTCACAAGTGCCCAACAAGTGACAAACCCACTCTTCATCTGAACTCGAGGATAATCACAGTTCTAAGGTCGCATTTCATTAGGTTTCACACTAAAGGAACACTGATGACTTCAATTGAAATGTCGACTAGATAAATGCTACTCTGGAATCAGATCTTGGGGGCTTATGTCACTGAATTCTTTAGCTAGAGATTCACCGCGACTTTACTTGGTGGATTAGCAACAAGAGAACAGGGGGGGAGGGACAAGCACCAAAACTGCCTTTCCGATCAATGGAATGACCAGGCAAGGCACACTAACATATTGCGTGGTAGAGTGAGATCATTTGCATGACACTGCCGTACTGCCTGAGAATGGTGAAGGAGGGAACAGAGGCATGACTCGCAAACAGATGAGATTGTTCTGTTCATGCAACGCAAATCCTTAAATTCACGTTGTTCCAGACAATTTTCCCAACTGTTCCATGGTTTAGTTTTAGTCACATCTAGTAACTAAAATAACAGGTGAGAGTTTCTAATGTGAAAACAAGATAAGCCGTTGGATAAGGCAACAGACTGCCGAGTGCTGACTGGACCAGCAAGATCTGCAGTTTTTAGCAAAGAGAGAATCCAAGATAGCTTTAGACAATTCAAGTATATTAATCCTCGAAAAAAATCAAGTAAATTACAAAAAAAAAACAGCATAAGATTCTTGCAGGAGAACATACCGACTATTGATAATATTGCTACTCTACAGAAGCTAAAAAAAAGGAAGAGTTGTACTACAAAAGTACAATTTTAGAGGTATTTCGAGTCTGAAAAGTTTTATTACAGAAGTTACAATCATAGAACCATTCAAACATTAACCAGCAGTTAATCTATCCAAGATCAAACGTGTGAAATATAAAAGCTAGGTTACTTGCTAGATACCAACTTGCAGGGGTGATTACATTTTTCACATGGTAGAATTGTCTGAACAATCCTTGGGAATGGCAACATAGTTTGCTGGTATGGAAGCAGTTGTCTTTCCAACATCCTTCATTTTTCCGCAAGACAAGCCTCCCTTGCGTGAAATTGGGGTAGACACACGCCGGCTGTTAGGAGTTCCACCAATGATGTTGACATTAGAACTCTGCCCAAGAGGCTTCCTTGCCGACAGCGAACGCATAGGACTAGGCTTCGCTCCATATGGCGCACCTTGTTCTGCTGCAAACTGTTCTTGTAATTTCTTAAGCTCCTGAAACAGTCAAAACATCCACAGCCAATTAGAGTAAAAATGTGTAGCTGAAAAGCCCACCACTATACATGGTAACAACACCCATCCTAAATCTGCTATCAACCCTTCGGTGATGTGGAGAAGAAATGAAACATTTTAACATGTGATATTACCAATGAAAATGGCCAAGTCTGGACCATAAGCTAGCTCAACTATTATTACTACCATTATGTATCATTTCTATTCTGAAATTGAGTCAGCTTAGAACATATCTTCAGAAAATTAAGGATGCAAAAGAGGCAACCTATAATGACCAGGCGCACTGATAGACAAGGATTGAGTAGAAAAGAGGCATGAAAATATGAACCTACCCGCAATCGCCGTTTTTCATCTTCTTTTTGTTGTCTTCCAGAGGTGTATTGCTCTAAGCTATCCAAAAGCCTCATCTGTAAAAGAATACGCTAAAATGTTACACAATTACGATGAGATTGACACAATCAACCTATTCATATGGAAAGAGCAGTATACATATATGAACTTGCCTTATCATGCATAAATGGTGTGCCCTTCTCTTTTTCCCAAGCTTTAACTCTAGCAGTCAAATTCTCCAGCAGAGCTACATGACAAAATAGTATTGAAGTTGAGAAACAGGTGCATTCAGCAAAAAACTTCTGTAAATACAAATCAAACCATGGCATAAGTAGGCCAACCGCCAGAAAACATGAGAAAATGAGTGCCAGACATAATTAAAAGTCAGAATGACCATGATCTAACGGAGGGCATCAAATGGCCCATAAGAATGTTTCCAAAAGATTTCATTTTGTTGAATGTTTTAATTAAAAATTTAGTTACGAGAAAACAAACGTCCAACACTAGAATCAGAACAGATTAAGCATTAGTTAAGTAGCTATCCTTCAAGCAAATCAAAATGATAATGATGTGAAATCCCTGTAGCATTCTGCCATTATCTACTGGTAGTACCTTTATTGTTAGAGCTTATCCAAATATTAGATATTTCAGTAGAAACACCCACAAAAAGTACACATGCTTACATGGAATTTTGCTGACTACTATCCTTGCTTTCTCTGCGCGCTTGAGATTTACGTGAGCTCCTCGACCAGCATTATAGCGATTTTGATCCTGAAATTGGACCCATATCAATGGTGTATGGCAAATGCAGCATTGTAATACAATATATATGGATAAAAGAAAATGTTCAAGTTACCCTCTCATATTCATCAAGCCAGCCCTCCTCTTCAGCTGCTAATGTCCATTTTTCTACCTTTTCTAGAATGTCCTTTCTGCTTAGAGCAAGCTCTCTTGCTTCTGCAATTCGGTCATCCATATTGGTAAGCAGCTCCGAGAGATCAGCTCTACCTACAAAATGAAGTTCATATACATCATCAAATTCAACACATAGCAGTACAAAACCATGAGGAATAAAATAAGAGCTGATGAAACGTGACTTGTAAAACTTCATAAAGATCAGTTAAATCAGCAAGGAATCAAGTACTGAATTATCACGGAGAACTAAGAAAAAAGCGAACACCCTATATCTTAACTGCTGATATGAAATACAATCAACAGTACAATACAACTATGGAAGCATGGCAAAAATCAGGATCTCATCCGTTATTCCGTTAATGCGAGAAAACAAGCATTTATATATTAGCCTTGGAAGATTTTGAAATAAAAATAAACTTAGCAACACAAAATACTCACACTGTACAGAAAATGAACTTTGCACTTCAGTAGGAGCTAGGAAATTAGAGTGAACTCTCAAGTGAAAAAAATTACTCATTTGAGTGTTTACATATTTAATTTGCCAACGGTGAAATATCATTCTTCGGGAAACTAATGATGAAATATCAGTAAATATAACAATGCAACTCATGCCACTGACATTCCAGAAAATGCCATTATTTGAGTATATAAAATGCAAAAATCAATTTAAAAACAAGAAACAAAAATAGTATTTCAGTAACCATGTTACAATCAATCATGTCATTCATTTATTCTGTTGACGTTTTGTATACGAATGATCTTTTTTCACATTTTGGTAGACCTCTTTGATTATTCAATCCACTGATTTTTGGTGATTTGTTTCGCGATGGATAAAGCTTCAAGATAAGGTGACAAAAATGTTTCAGTCTAATAGCATAAATGCTGAGTTGCTGACAAAGAACCTGTAATCTACAGACTGCAACTTAGGTTATTATGGTGGCTCAGTTGTCACGAAGGAAATAAGCTGTTAGAACTAAAAGAGGCAGAGTAATGTACTGCAATTTTAACAGAGAAGCATCTGATAATTGCTAAAAAAAACTAGTGTAAATAACAGAAAGAGAGCATCTAAATTGCAGTATGAAACAACCAACTATCCAATAATACATGTCATTTTAATTTTTGGTAGGTGCCTATCCACTTTTTATATCAAGATTGGTATACCTAAATATTCAAGGTGTTGCATTGGACGAAAATGTTCATAGAATTTTAAGGTGAGGCTGAAATAGCAACATTAAACAACAAAGAAGCACCCAAAAAAAATTGCAACAGGTACAACTTAATGAACAAAGAAGCTCGACATAAGATGGAAATACATATAATAACTTCAGTTATGATTTTTCAGGATAGAACGTGAGAAAGAAGTGTACCAGAATCTATAAGATCAGTGAGAATCCGCCACTCATGGTCACTGTCAATATCCATGTGAACACTTTTGTAGATTTCTTCAAGTTCAGTCATTTTCTTTAAGACAAGCTCTTTCATTTTGCTAGCTTTCAAATCCTTCAACCTCTTGACCTCAGCCTCTACCTACACAAAAAGAAGAAGATTTGACATGAACATAACTTGAAGAATTAGCTTTATGAAAGTTCAAAGAAATAAAAGAAGGCAATCAACTGTAACCTTCTCAATAAGGTCATGTGCAAGGCATCCTTGGGGCATCACTGTATTGGGAGATACAGAAATCAAAGAAGTAACATGATTGAAGCATTTCTGTTCATCTAGTGGCGTGTCCATTAGACTCCATAACTCAATAAGTGTACTTCCAAGATTTTGTAGCTGCAATCGATAATGCAAACATGGATCATTAATGTAAACAAGTCAATGTAGAAAGGAAAGCACGCTTATGTACACAAGTATACTATATCACCATGTGAAAATAATGAACAGTGCAGTCAGTAAAACCATAAACTGTTTTCTTCAAAAGTAAAACCATACACTGGACAGAAAAGAACTACTAAAGGTAGTCAAGGTGAGGAAAATGTAATGGTACACTGAGAAAAGCCTAGGCTAGTAGAAAATAGGATGGTTGATTGAAGAATTTTGTGCACTGTCCAATAAATAAATACTACCTCCGGTCCGTTTAAGTGACGCTGAGAAAAGCCTAGGCTAGCAGAAAATAGTATACGTACGCCCGACACTTATTTCGGATCAGACGAGTAGTAAACCATGCCCTGTACAGTGTACCATGAATCATAATGGACTGACAACGAAAAACTACATATTCCACAGGTCAGCAAAATTGCATGATATGCTTTGTTAAGCTGAATCACATAATATAGTCGAGTACTCAAATTCAATACCTAGCATATTAGAGGTAGATGAACACATTGAACTAATAACATATAGACCCATGCTTTTGATTAACTGACTAAGATTAATACCTTCCGGAGCCTCTGTTTCTTTTCTTGATTTAGTGCATGAACTTTTCCTGCAAGTCTGTCGAGAGTGGAATCACTTATGCTCATGGATTTGGTCCTTTCCAATTCAACAAAGCTGGGATGGACATCGTACAATGTCTTCTTAAGATCAAGAGACATCATGTTGCACATTTCATTAATACACTTGATCTGAACATCAATCTTTTGCAGCCTGAGATTCTGAAAACACAAGTGGAAACAATTTAAGCATCAGAGTTGAAGCATTCTGAAAAGGATAGGTTTATGCCAGGTGCCCAACCTTTTCTGTCTGGAGCTCATTAAGCTGGGTTTTCAATTCCGCTAGTCTTCTTATAGATAGGTCAGTCTCATCCACCAAGGGGGCTGCAGGATCCCCATGATTAATAGTTCCTGAAATCTCGGCTTGTAGACGAACAATATGCAGCTGAACAGCCAAAAAATCATTTACACGCTCATCTCTCCTCTGTCTCAAATCGTCCAGAACTGGCTCTACTTTCGCCAGTTGTTCCACCAATGTACCCCCAAGCTTCTCTACCTGTACAAACAAGGACCAAGAATAAAACATAAGAGCATGATATCAGCAAGAAGCATGGAATGGACCATGAAAGCAAAATTCACGTACCCTAGAAAAGGATTCACGCTCTCCCAGAGCAGAAAGGATTTTTTCTATATCCGCTTCACCCAAAGACATGGTTTGAAGCAGGTCTGCCTTCTGCTTCCTAGTTTCTTCCACTTTCTTCCTGTAAACATTGAGGCAATCCTCCTCCAACTGCAGAATCATCCTGTCCCTTTCAATTTCATCCTGCCCAATTTCTCCCCATAGTTCCTGCATCATCAGAAGCAATCTTTAGACAATTCCGATACAGAATGACCTAGAAAGGAACAAAAGAAGCAGGGGAAACAGGACACTCGACACAAGTTCATACTGAGACATTTGAAAAGGGCAAAAAATTAGGACAACGAATTGCCATCAGGAAACACCAAGAGAAATGCAATGTCGTGGCTGAATTCCGGAACTAAGGAGCAATCGGCAATATCGATCCCTCAGATACATCGACAATATCGAAATAACCAAGATCTTACATCGAAATTATCGGGAAAAAAAAAGATCGTATACCAAGAAAGCGCAAGAAACCCAAAATCGATCCCCAGTTCCAGAAAGTCCTTAGGATCCGACACCAAGAACCACAAAACTCAACAATCGGAGCCCGATCCCCGACACAAAAGTACATTTAATATTTAAAAAAAAAACCGACTTCCTTCCGCAACGAGAACAGTCGTAGCCCACCATTTCCGGCAAACAACACGTCAGGAAAACGACAAACCGGAGATCCAACCGGCCCTTCCCCGAAGAAGCCACCAACCGAAATCGCTACTACCACGAAATGGAATCACAGAGGAGACGCGGAAGCGGACCTGCAGTTCGTGGAGAAAGGAGCCGCAGGAGGCGCGCGTGGGCGGCGGCGGCGGCGACGGCGGCGAAAGGGTCGCCATGGGTGAGGAGGCCGGGGCGATCGAAGGGGATCCCGCTCAGATCTGGGTCTGCGCGGCCCCTCGCCTAGGGTTTATAGAGAGGTGGGGAGGGATTTGAAAGGGGAAGAGCGGGGGAAGGAGAAGACGTTTTTGAAAGCGGGTGCGGCGTTCTCGCCGACTTTGCTGGGCCCTGATTGAAAATTTGAAATCGGTGGGGTTGGTAGCCTCTACTACGCCGCTGGTCTACTGTGAAGAAAATATACTACAGCCGCATATGCCTACTTGAAAAATGATTGATCGGAGCAAGTGTTGTTCAAATTTCCCTGCTTCTTGGGCACCTTTTTACTGTTTTTTATTGGGCTCCTTGTTGGAACACAAGAATCCATTTTGAGTTATGGAGGGTTTTTTTCATTTAGTAGTATTGTTCTCCCTCTCAAAATATAAGGCGCGCTATTTTTATACTGATCTTTGATGCTCAATTTTGACCATCAATATAATATATATATATAGATTGACACTATATAAATGGTACCGTTGGATTCTTTCAAAAAAATCATTTTATATATCTTTATAAAGTTTGTATACATATTATAAACACAAATCATGATCAAATTGTACTCGTTGACCAGCGAAATTAAAGGGCGCCTTATTTTGAGATGGAGCGACTACTACCTCTCCAACTACGAGTGAGGCAAACAATTCCCAACACCGCCCGTGGGACGAAAACGAGTGGAAAGTTTCCGACTTTTTTAGGGCATAGTTGAAATGCAAACAAAGTACGAAAACATAAATTTGTGGAAGTAAAACGAAAATGGAAATATTCTACTACATAATCTCGTAATCGGGTCTTCTCCCCTAATTGAACAGGCCTTCGATGTCCGCCATGTCATTCACACATCCTCCGATTTCTGTCCATGACTACATTGTATTCGGTATGTATACGTTTCTAACAATATATGTATTTGTTTTCAGGTTTTGTTTTTGTTTTTATAAAAAAAATATGAAAACAAATGTGGCGGCAACGTGCCTCTCTTTAACACCACCCTGAAAATTGGCATTGTCTGAAATAAAAGAGTCCACTTTTCACCCCCACGTGTGCATTTATGTTACTCCATTTAGTGAAAATCTATGGAAATATCTCATTTAGGAAATTTTGAACATTGTTTCACCTCATCGATGATCATGCCTAGCCTTCTCTTCATCGTTTGTTCAATTCCTTATCATGGTCTGAACCGTCTATCAGGGCCAAATCAATGCCTCAGATTGTCCGAATGACATGATGTGCTTCTGCTTTTACCGGAAAAAAAAACATAAAAAAGAACGCAACCGGTCGACGCTCCCCACCCCCCACGACCCCCACTCTCCGCCTCGTGCGGGCGCACCGCCACGCCCTCCTCCCCGCACCTCGCCCTCTCTCCGCCACCTGCACCTCCGCCTTGCCGGCGCCGCCGCCGCTCTCGGCCGCGGAGCTCGAGGCCCTCCTCCCGCCACCCGCCGCTTCCACTCCCTCCTCCCGCTCGGGCTGGATGTGCCTCGCGGACTCGCGGTGAGCAGCAGCCAGATCGATCCACAAACGTAAATTTTCTCTAAATCTGATTAATTTGGGTCTTATTTTCGCGCACGCAACGGCCGTCGCCTCCGAGCTTGCGGCCGCCGCCTCTCTGATCGCCAGCGCGGCCGCCGCCCCTTACTTCGCCGACCCCCGCCGCCGCCTCTCAGTTCAGCGCCACCACCCCTCAGTTCGCCGCAGCCTCCAAGCGGTCGGCACCAAATCGAGAAGCACGGCGGCGTCCTACACGCCGGCCACGAGCGACACGGCGCCTTGCATGCCGGCCATGAGTGACGCGGCGCCCTGCACGGCGGCCACGAGCGAGGCCACGAGGTGGCGACCTGCACGCCGGCCACGAGCGAGGCGGCGCTTCATCGCCGCTGTACAGCCGAAGTCCGCCAACCGTCGCAGTGTTCTTCCCGTGCTGTTCCTCGCTTCTACATAAGGTCTGTTCTTCGGTTCTTCCCCTTCTGTTCCTCAATCACTTTCAATCTTCGTTTTTGTACAAGTAATGGAACTTCGTCAGCATGCTCTACACGTTTGCCCATGCTTTATCATATTAGGCTTTCATAGCTAGACAGGGGAAGAAGACACATAATCTCTGATATTTTCATTATGCCTGGTGCCACATTTCGACCAAGATCTGACAGTCAGTTTCAATATCAAAATGCTCCCATCCTTCTTCACTAACTAGCCTCACACCATCACGGACTGAATACTGCATGCAGCCTTGGTTGTATCTTTTTTCATGTCATTTGGTACTCACTTGTCGCCATATGTGATCAGAGAGTGGGTATGTATATAAACTTGGTCTTGAATTTAACCATCAGTGGAGATTAATTTTTTCTAGCTTGGTTCAAACTTGCATTGACCTGACTAAACCATTTGCATCTGATGATCTAGACATACTACTATATGGTCATGTACAATGTGTGTATCCTCAGAATTCACTCAAGCAAGCACATTAATATGTTGCCTAAATACTCATACAATGAGTCCTTTTAGCTTGAAATGCAGAAAACGAATGGAACGCATAACCAGAATATGTTGCCTAAATACTCATTTATGTTGCCTAAATACGCATTGACCTGACTAAACCAATGCATCGATACAATTGTGCAAATTTGAGTTCCTGATTGTATGCTCTACCTCATGTAGAGATTGTTTATAGAGAAAAACATACAGTGATGTGAATGGTTTATCTCCTATACATGCATTATTTCTAAACAGGTCATGTTATTTGTGCAAATTTGAGTTTGGCCAAACCAGTTACCATGATTCTCCACATGATTATTTCTTTCCCCATGGTTTTACATTTGACTTTTTTATCACAGTTGTTGCACATGAAGAAACTTCAACCAGCTGCGTCTCTTGTGTTCCCCGTTTAAAGATCTAACAAACAAGCCAGTACAGAGGGATGCTAATCCCACAAGTGGTAATCTACCGGAAAAAAACCGAACTGGTATTCACGACTCTCCGATAAGAAGAGAGATGAGTACCTCGAAAACAGCCAGGTGGGTGAGTCCTCAACAACAGGGTCGCCAAAACTTTCGAGGTATCGTTGACTCGACGACGAGGTTGCTTGTCAGCTGCATTGCTTCCCAGCTATGGTGCAAAGTTCTCCTTTTTGCATAAGGTGCGTTTTTGCATTCCAAGCTGTTCCGCTCAAACCATTTGACGTCTTAATCGGTTATTCTTGTGTTTCCTTGCCTGGAGCTTATGTAGCTTTATCATACAGTTTGTTTCGCATTTGTTTGATGCATAAAAAAATCTACGGCCTCTCACATCTGAAAAAATGCTTACTAATAGTGTAATGCCCAACAATTTCAGATTGAGTTATATCCCAAATAGCCAGATGGGTGTCCTTTCAAATGCTATAGCCGAGAGCCTTCTTTGATTCTTGTTTTGGCAACTACGCCTAAAGTTTCGACTGAAAAGAGTGTTTTTATGCTTTCATCCATTGGAAAACAGGATCTCTTGCAATAATCAGATATATTTGGTGAACTATTCTTGTAGGGAAGTAAAACATGTTCACTTCAATTTTTCAGCTTTAAATCGCTTGTATTCTAAGCATTTTGTTTTCTTTAAACATCACATGGAAATCGAACTCAAATTTTCAAGATTATTGATGTTTAATCCTTAGACTGAATTCTGTTTGCAGGGGAATTTCTTGTGTTGTCGATGATTGCCAAAACTACGACGACATGATGGGCAAGGATGATATGGCGTGGGAAGAAATGGTGATGAAGAGCATTTGCGGGACCTGCAAGGATAATGAGGATATCAACAACAAAAGGAAGAAGTATTCTAGAGCTGGAGATCGATCAGTGAAGTGAGTAGCAATGGTTGTACTGGATATTTTATCCCAGATATTCCATAATCTCTTCCCTTGAAGAGGTTTCGCCAAGCAGGTTTGCATCTTTGTCACAATCTCCAGGGTTGAGCCTGACCAGAGGGTCAGATGGTTAGCTGAGCGCAGAGTGCGCTCGGTAGCCTAACGACCCGGGTTCGAGTCTCGAACACCGCGAGTTGTTGCTCATAGCTCCCCTAGCTCCTCTTCTATAAAAAATATGCCTGGGTGCTTACCCATGGATTGCGTTTTTTTTACAATCTCCAGGGTTACAAAAGTTCAGGCTTACAGTCACTACATTGTTTGGCTATTTATGGATGACCTGCTTGTGCCCAGTTGTCTTTGTACGGCCAATGGCGCACTACAGATGCATAATTTATGTGCCTAATTTTTTACCATTGAATATATTAACTGAATAGCTTAGCAAATGTATTTCCTAGCTTCTCATATTCCTATGTTAACCGTGTAGGGGTTCAGTTAACATTGAAACCCTCTAATCCTGTAGAAATTAAGATAAATGGTCACTTGTGGAATGGTTTAGTTCACAGCAACACCCAGCATGCAAGTAATAATTTCCCACTTGTAAACTTTTTCAGCAGGGCTAAGTCATCTTGCTCTACATGACTTCCAAGCATCATGTTTTTGAGGTACATCTATATTGCTTACTGGGAGTTGTTAATGTTTCTATTGTCCTTATTGGACAACAAGCCATCATGGATGTATATATTTTTCTATTGTATCTGATTGTTGGGGTTCTAGATTGCGCAACTAGGTACCAAGCTACTGTTGTTGTTTTGAGGTTGCAATCTTTTATTCTTTGAGTTGAGTTTATAGAGACTTAGCGAACTATTTTTGTACAGATATGCCACACAGTTCTAAATGTAAGTATACTTGTTCATGTGGCGTGTACCTGACGCCGTCATGGGCTGATGGGCAGTTTCCACAAGATATTTCTTTTCGGATATTGTTCTTATTTGTATTATCCTATTTATTTAAGAGACATATAGGGCGTCAGTACAATGGAATAATGTGTTGTTTGATCTATAGTAAACACTTTATGTAAAAGAACACGTACATAGAAATTATTCTTTTTTTCAAACAATATTTTTCACGATTTATCGATTTACTTGAAGTATTTCATATAACTGTAAACTTGTATGGAATTGGAGTTCTTACTGCATGTAGCTTTTTATGTAAGTTTAGTATGTCTCTTAACCTACAATATGCTATTAGTTAGATACGTGCGTTGTGCACGATTACTTAGAAGCAAAATTATGTAATTTAATTGTTAGAGTAGCTTGGTGTGGTTTGAAGAAAGAAAGTTGTGTGCATGATGTCTTTTTTGTGCTTGTGTTTCCCTTGTAATTCTTAGTCTTTTGTTTGCTCTATCTTGACTACCTTAGCCAATATGTTCAGATTGGACTCCGTATAGCTCAAATTGACTCTCCCAACATTACTCAAATATGTAATACACACCTAAGATTATACATCGGTTAATGCTATGCCCTGGATTTTCTCATACACAGCTAAATCTATGAAAAACAATGTTTTCGTGTTTTACGCCCTCTTACTTAAAATGGTAGTAGTAATAACAATACCATAAATAAAATTATGCTTTCAATTTAGTCTCTTTGCGTTAAGAAATTTTAGGTTAGTCAACACGTGCATTGCACGGGCACGATTACTAGTTTTAAAAAAGAGGGACCAAAGTTTTAAAAAAGAGGGTCCAAAATTTCGTTAGATGAGGCAATTAGTGTCAGAAATGGATAACTAGATGGTAAAATAAACGTTGTGCACTTACAGGCTCTGATGTTCATACTTAGAAATATTTTCCTATTTAAAATGCTTATGACCATAGATAATGCAAACACGCTAACTAAAGAAAATAACCATTCCAGTTCGTTTGGAAGATCTGATTCGGTATTTTGAGTTTTGGCGATCTTCTCTAGTGGCTCGCACTGTACCAGGTTCGCCGGACCACAATATGAACATCCCTTTGGTCCTTGCCTCCTTGGATACACGAACGAGCAATGAAGGCAGCACCAATGTCATATGCATATGTGCATACGTGAACATTAAACTTATACCGTATACGTACAGGGTCCACACGTTTCAAGAGAAATATACAGAGTCCAGACTTCAAATGCTCAGAGCATGTCTGCTACAACATCATGTTACTATCTAGATGCAATTTAATACAAGTGCTATTGTACTATCTAGATGCCATTTCATAAACAGACTAATAGTGGATGAGAAATTTGCAGAGTGGAAACTACTAGTAGTAGTTGAGTTCACAGCTTGCGCAAACACTTAGAACGTCAAGTTCTGGTCTTCACGCCTTCCATCCTCTCCTGGAAGCTACGGTCACACCGTCTACGCCTGAAAATGAAATGTGGGTTAGATGTTGTGTATTCACAAATAACCAAACGAAGCAAACACAGAATGCAGAACTACTCCGAAAAGAGCATACTGGACTTGGTATCAGAAAGGGCGTGCGAACAGGGACCCTCTTTTTTATTGAGATTACTACGATAGTACTAGATAGAGAAGAACTCCCAATTACTACTGCTAAAATTGCGACAACTCTCTCTTGCAAGCTGGAACGGCCGAGAATG
Source organism: Poa pratensis (assembly GCA_947311845.1). Taxonomy (NCBI): domain Eukaryota; kingdom Viridiplantae; phylum Streptophyta; class Magnoliopsida; order Poales; family Poaceae; genus Poa; species Poa pratensis. Next base: position 28,638,797 of record CAMZMU010000037.1, read on the forward strand.
GATTTTATTTTTAACATTAGGCAGGCAGCAAATCCTAAACTAGTGAAGTTCACAGGAGTTAGTAGCAACTGTTTTTCTGTTTTCTTGTTCTGATAGTGTTGATCCATTCTATACTTCATAGCTACGGAGTAATATTTTATCAATATATGCTCAGTAGGATTTCAAATGCCCATGAGTACTAGTAGTTTACATCAATTATACAACTAAACAAAGGGTGAAGTGTGTATCAAAATGGTAGTGACAACTGACACGGTCATGTGATCAAGTAGCACCACTCTTTACGAAAATATCTTTGGATGCTCATAAAGATGTTTGCAGGAAATGAAATCCCAACATAATACTTTTCTTTAGAGAAAAGGGGTTCCCCCCTGGTTCCATTAACATGCAACCATAGAGTCACAGCATCAGTTTGTACAGCACCTGTATCAACCCAGAAAAGTAGAGGGACAGCGTTTTTTTGAGGAGTTAAAAGTTGTTCAGGCACAATGTAGATAAGCACAACGTGCAAGGTAATTGGGGAAGAACAAGTTCGCAATATATATAATCAAGCTGCAATAAATTAGATGAATTTTGTAGTGCGCGAATAAAATAAACTTGTCACAGCAGGATAATTCGCATCAGGATAGAAGTCAAATAAAAAATACCTCTTACAACTTTGGTGATAAGCAGGTCAACCAAACAGCAAAAAAAACTAGAAAATTGGTGATGGGTTGTTTTGAAACATAAAAAGGGTTAATCACCTGAGATGAGGATGAGGAGGTATCGGCAGAGCGTACATTATTCTCATTGATGTGCATGCGAGTCTTCCGTGACATGTGGGTTTGAACAGAGAACTTGGGGATAGCTGGAAAAATATACTTTATAAGCAGGAAGCCATACATCATCTTTCTTCACAGTAGATTGAAGTCGAACTGGATAAATTGTCAAAACGTATGTTCATACACGCATGCATTAGGTTTGGTATTTGCAGAGATTTCCTGCTGGATGGGTTAGATCTGGGCCATATGGCCTAGTTCAGGGGTTTGCCAAGCAGGACTTGTTATAGCATTTGACAATTTATTTTTGAACCATGCAACAAGACAAGCCACTAATTTTCATACCAGTCTTAAATTACTTTCAGATCTAGATACTTGATTTCCCGTAAAAAAAATCTAGATACTTGATGACATTCAACATTATTATCTTAAGTATTGCAGAAACTAATGAGATCAGCAATACCTTGCCCCATGGTACCATCGGAAGCAACGGAAGACTCGGACTGGGACTCCCCGGCATGACTGAACTCAACAACTACCTTGAAATTTTTCCATGGCTTCACCCAGACCTTTGCCTTGTATAGACTTTTCTTTCCTGTGTCAACTACCTCCAACATCAGATCATGCATGGTCCCAGCAACTACTTGCCGTTTTGCATTCACCACCCGTGCAAACTCCAATGCAGAACCCTGCAGAACAAGATTAAATCAGAGGAAATAAAGAAATAGCATGCTAATACCATGTTTTGATGAAGACTTTGGAGCATGATTAGCATCAGAGAAAATTAAGCATATTATGCTGGCAACCATCAGAAAAATATAAGAAAATGCCAATACACAATAACATATCTTGAAAAAATCAAGTTTGTCAAATCCTTCGCTTGACAAAAAAAACAGTTTCCCAGGAATATCTCATGATGACCGAGACAATATGTCACAGAGCAACTCTGCTCTCGACCCAGTCCGAAATATTCATGAAATGATAAAGTACACGTCTGTTACACACATCGAACAAAGAGTTAGTCGGTAAGCTGCACGTGTTTCCACTTAACAAACACCGGATTCAATATCTAGATCTTGAAACTTCTTGGTGAACTTTTAGAACGCGGAAATAAAGAGTAAAATTGCATATGTTTCCACTCAAGTCAACGAACTTTGGAATTCGACAATTAGACCCCAAACTTGCATATGTAGTTGAGAACGAAATATCCGGTAGTTGGCCATCCTACAAGGTCTACTATGTGTGAAAATTACAGTGGTGCCATTTCGGCCTATATTTTTGGTAGTGGATTCGCAAAATAAAACTTTTTCGAAGCTACAGTATATGGAACGTTTAAAGGAAAACAGGCACGTGCGTGGTTAAAATTTGGTGGCCAGTGTGAAAGTATTTGAATGTGGATGACCGGCGCGGTGTGGGTAAAATCGTGTGGTTCATTGTCCCATGACACCGCATATAATTTATCAAGAAAAAAATCCTACAAAAAAGGGTCTACGGAACATGTAAAGAAACTACTACCGGAATCGATTTTTGCTATAACGTCGATGGCCTTTGCCGCTAATACCTCAAGCACCAACATTTACCACCGTGTGGTCCCTATATATAATCCGACGGTTAGATTGTCATGCATAGCTATGCCCATGGGTAGCCCCACTATTTCCCTTCTTATCTTTCATAAATGAAATAGTTCATACAATCTTAAAGATTTGCTTTAAATGTACAACACCGAAAAAGATAGAACACATATATGCATCTTGCAGATAGAGCAACGTCTTTGCGATAGAATATCAACACCGCATCACACATATCTTTAAGACAGATGTCATATCTTTGACATTTATGATCAACGTCTTTGTGATAGAATATTAACACCACATCACACATATCTTTAAGACATGATATATGTCATATCTTTGCCATTTTGTTTTTCTTCAGGCCTCATCATCCATGCTATAAGAGATAGCATAGACCATTTGGATGTGCATATAGTGTGTGCTCTCTTACTTGCCTTCTTGACTGTATATTACTTGAGACATGGGAACCCTCAACGTGACAATCCTGCTATGCTTGCTACTGCTCATGCCACTCCATTTGGTTCCTGGTAAATATTTTCTAAAAAAACACCTGAAGAGCAATGCATTTCGTCAATGTATGGTCTATTCATTTGCGTGTCATGTGTGAAATTTATACTCCATGCCTTACATTCCTTTCTTGTTTCACTTGAGAATATTGTAGGATCTGATTTTTTCATGCACCATATTTTGATTGTTGTTTTGTAGGTTCAGAGGCCAAGATTTGCACAGATAAGAGTGGGACATATAACCCTCCCACCTGTGTTGAGGATGAATGTGTCCTGCCACAAGGAGGGCTTTACCAGAGGGGGGTGTGAAGTTTATGTCAAAAGAAGAAAAATTATGGTACTTTGTTTTTGCAGCAAAGAGTGTTGAAGAAAAATATGTTACAACTGTTGTGGGATGTGTTGTAGCAAGTAATTAGCATCATAATAAATCATATCTATACCACTATATAGTACACGAGTTTTTGAATTTGGATTTACCACTCAGTTCCACAGCCTTCCCGCCAATGCACAGTTGGAGTAATCCAAGCCATTGATTTTCCTGTTGGAGATACTATGTGCCGTTCATCAGAGGAAAGCTCATTTGATCGAACGGCTGTGAGTGCTTGGATTCGCCAGCTGCGGTCGCGGGCGCGCGCTGCTGAAGTTGCTGGACTGTTCGGGATAAGTCTGCGCCAGCAAAAACAGCTGCACACTGCACATTCTGTCATTTCGTATTTAAAGCTTGAGGGCCCCATGTGAAACACGTCCACTGACTATCTTATTTGCTATGTCCCTTCATTCATGGTCTGGAAGCAAACAACGGCTACCCTTAAATGTGAGCGTTTTACCAAGTCAATGGTTAGCTCATACACTAAATCATCCATCCGTCTAATCAGTTGTCGTATTGTCAAGGTGGTAAGTCCTATTACCAGACAAATGATGTATACATTTTTCTTAGAATGTTAAATATCCTCAGAATAAGCCATATAATTTTTCTGAAAAGTCCATCAATGTTAACTTTTACAAAGCTTGTAAGAAAGTATTTGCAACTATAATACAATATAGAAAATGTATCTCATTATTTATTTAAATATATTATTTTGACATTTTAGATACTGATATTTTTTTCTAAAACTTGGTCAATTTTAATTTTTTTACTTTAATAAAAATACGCCTTCTTTTGAGAAACAGAGGGAGTATATGTAGTACACCCACCACATATATGTACTACACCCACCACATATAAATAGAACAGACAATAAATATATAATCACTAACATGTAACTAATTTTGATCGTTATTTTTAGTATGAATACTTTAGTATGTAAAATTGTGACAATTAATACATGCGGTCCTTTTCTTTTATGGGATATATTTAACATTATTGTTTGTCATGACAACACTGCAATTCTACAAGGTTAATTTCATACATGGAAAAGTTTTATCACATGCCTCCTAAGACAAGACATTGATCTTCGGATTCCACATGAATATATGTAGTACGTTTGTGTAAAAAAAATCACATCAAACCATGGAAAATAAGAATAACATGTTCATTGCATGATAGACTGTCACTCAGGTCCTTGTATAATGTTTTTGTGATGAAAACCATTTCTTGTGGCATAGATTCTTGCTGATGGAGACATTGTTTTATCGTATGATGGAAACAGTTTCCCGGCGTCGTGCAATATTCAGCGAGATGGTAGAAAAATTTAATTATTAACATATGATGGAAACATTTTTAGATATGAAAAAAATGGCCACATCTCATTTCATGCACCACTGGAGATGATGGTAGTTTATCATAACTTTTTGGAAGTAGAGAAAGTAATGGATGCAGCTTACACATACCGACAATTGGAGGCTCAAATCATTGTTCATGGAGAGGCATACGCGCATTACCTGACTAGATGAATAGTAGAAAAAACAAATTGCAAAGGTCGACAGTTATGTGAAACAAGAGTTCTAAAGAGTCGTTACTACTTATAAATACCTGAGACATATTTATTTGAAATCAACGTTGTTGTACCCCAACTTCTCGCTTATGTGGTGTATTATTATTTTGCCTTAATAAGGTAAGATATTTTCGTGTGAAAAAATATGTATTGACGTGCAAAGCACGTGTCGTTAACTAGTATCCATTAATCCGAATTAAACGAAACTTTCTCATAATAAATCATATAGAACTTACTGCAATTTATTCGATTCTTTCTAAAGAGTTTGAAATTTTAGCTATAAATTTGGACCGCATCCAACGGATAAAGTTGCAGGGTGACTTCAGCACTGGATCCCAGTCCGTTTCCACTCAAGTCAACCAACTTTGGAATTCGACAATTAGACCCCCAAACTTGCACATGCAGCTGAGAACTATCGCGCATTATCTCCTTGCAAAGATACAGTGACAGAACCTACGCCAACCACTCACTTATTCGACTGTCGACTGTAGGGCAACGCAATTTGCTCCGAAGATACGATTCATACGGACTGAAATTGGACTCTTAACGGGTGACGGGACAGCGGCGCACCTGATTCCTGTTGTGCTCGGCGACGGCGAAGCGCGCGGCGTCCTCGGCCTCGGCGGCCTGCTCGCGGACCGCCCTGGCGGCGAGCATGCCCCGCACGAGGCCGCTCTCGTCGCCGCCGAGGTGGAACCCGGCGGCCCCGGGGGCAGCGGCGGCAGCCAGGAGCACGGCGAAGGCGAGGAGCATGGCGCAGCGGCGAAGCATCGTCGCGGGGCGCGTTGTCGGCTCCTCCTCCACAGCTTTCGATTGGTTCGAGAAGTTGGCGTGTCGACGTCTGGTTGCTGTCTTCTTGCGTCGGGTTGCTTCTGGCCTTCTGGGTTGGGGAGGGGAAAGCGAGGTTTGTTGGCGTGGAGGGGACAGCGACGGCTCCTCGAATCTGAGCCGTCCACAATTTGGATCGGGCAGTGGATGGTAAAATATGGTTCGACGCGGACGGTCGTTGTGTCGGTCGGATCGACTCTCATTATATGCCTGGACAAAAAAGAAATGAAGATGCAAGTTTAAACAAAGAGAACCGATAAGGGGTCATGTATTCATGGAAGCAAGGCCTGGCTAGCTCCTCCTAAGGATGTCTCCAACGGGGCGACCTAAATGGACGCGCGTTTGGTCTGCGTTTTGTCCGTTTGGCTCGGGGAACGGACGCGCGTCCGGTCCATATCCGCCCCTTACTGGCCAGTGCCCCAACGGGGCCGACGCATTGAGTCCGCTTGCCATTTTTTTCTCCAAACTTTTTTTTAATACTAGGATTACATTTTTAAAACTAAAATTACATAGTAAATTTAGGACTTCCTCCTAACATTAAACCCTAAAACCTAAACCTAAACTTGAAGAAAATTAATAACCGACCACCGGCCGGCAAGGGGGAAGATCAAAGAGGGGCTGCGGCCTTGAGGAACGTCACACAGCATGCTCGTTCTGCAACGGACTTGCTGGCTCTTCCTTCATCGCGGCCATGGCCAGCCAGGGCTGGCTGACTCAATCTTCTTTGATCATTTTGTATCTACGAAACACGTAGCGGGCGCCGGTATTAGTGGAAAATGAGCCGCACATAGGCGGCCACGCCGGCGGGGATATGACATCAGGTGGAGCTGCCTGCTCCTTTCGTGGCCTCGGCCGCCGCCAAGGCCTCCCGGTGCCGTTTGCGCCTCGCCGCGCGCTTCTTGGACTCTTCGGCGCGGCGCATCTGCTTCATCTCCTCCTCCACCGCAGCGTCGGCATAGGCGCGCGGCGGACATGAACGCGGCCGCCCTCTGCGCGTTCAGCTGCATGTGGGCTGCATCCACCGCCTCCTCCTCGGTGATGTGAGCAGGGCCGCCCACGCCAATGGGAGGCTCCGGCGGCGCGCCATCCCCCGCGACACCGGCCGCCGCGACAGCAGCCGCCGCGACTCCGGCGGCGTACTCTTCTTCGTCGCTGTCGGCGCAGTCCGCGAACGCCGCCTCCACCGCACTCCTCTGGGCCTCCGTCAGGCGCGGACGCGGCGGCTGGGGAATCATGCCGGCCCATGCCGGGCTGGTCGCCATCCGGCGCGAGAAGCTGCCGCGATAGCGCCCGCGCGCGCTCATACGCGCTCGCTCGACCTCGTCCACCAGATGCTGCGGCGGCGGCGGCGGATCCATTCCGGCGCGTGGATCTGAGCTTGGAGATGGTGGCCGCCGTGGCTAGGGTTTGGCCGGCCGGCGCGATTGGGGAGGAGTGCTAGGGTTTGTGCCCTAGGGTTTGGCCGGCCGGCGCGATTTATACAGCTCCACCGCCCAGAGTTATTGCGGGTAGGTGGCCGTTGGGGTCGATGACACGCGGGGCCAGGGCGGACACGGGGAGGACGCAGGAGCGCTCCGCGAGCATCCGGGGCCGACGCATCGGTGGCCCAAATTTGGGCCAGGAATGCGTCGCGGCGGACCAAAAAACGGACCGCGGTCCGTTTGCGTCGCCCCGTTGGGCCGTGTTTTTGGCTCCCGCGGACAGGGACGGACGCGCGCGGACTCGATGGGTCGCCCCGTTGGAGTCATCCTAATTCCTTGGCCGCTTTCGTCAGATGCATTGGATGAGATAAAATGATAAAACCGAAACTGCAGGGTGGCATTGGCTTCAGAGACATGCGCCTTTTGAACCAAGGACTCATTGCCAAACAAGTTTGGAGACTGAAGTCTTCTGTGCCGCCAAAGGCTCCCGCCGGTGCATATTAACATACATGTTTTCTTCGCGAATGTAGCTAAACTAAACCTATTTTACGGGTGAACCACGGGTATTTTATCCAATAATAAGGATAAAGCGGCTTTCGAAGATATCTAATCCAAACATGTACTCCCTCCGGTCCATAAAAAACGTCGTGAGAAAGCAGCCTACGTAGCACAAATTGTACGTATAAGCTCCGACACTCTTTCCGGATAGGAGGTAGTATTTCTTTCTTTTATTAAACCAATTCTGGGGAGTGATTTTGAAAGAATATGGTAGATATGGATATGCGCGTGCCTACTTGGCTAAGAATCCTTTCCTTATCTTTATCCTGGTTCCCGAATTACTCTCGGTCAAAAAGAAAGCCGGGTTGAGCCCCCATTTTTTATCCATCTACGAAGCCTGATGTTTACTTGAGCACCCGGAAAGCTTGTGTGCAAGAGTGCTTAGGGGCTATTTGGTTCGTGCCTGTGCTAGCCCTGCCAAACGTGGGCGAGCCAAATAATTGGCGGACGATTCGGCCGCCGGCAGCTTGCCAACTAAGGCGGGCTAGGTACGTCAAATTATTGGTAGCCAACCAAACAGGCAACAAAGCCTGGTCAATATGACCAATTTTTTGGTGGGGCAGCCCACAGCTCCAATCCAAACAGCCCCTTAAAGCAAAATACTATCCATCCGTGGAGCTAATTGACACAATATTTATCCAAAACACCTCGACTTGCTGGCAAGGTATTGTTCAGAGCCTCGGCCTCCTGAGAAAAGGCGTAATAAGGTGTGTTGTCTCGGGCTAAAAAATCAAGATATGTAGAGACAATTGGATTCCGAGAGGGAACCTAAAAATTATTGGCAAGGCACTGAAATGGGTATTTGAGCTCATCGACCCTGCATCAAAGACATGGAATGAAAATCTGGTATGCTCAATCTTCCTCCCCCATGCGCAGAGGTTCCTGGATGTAAACCTTCCTTCCTTCCTTGGGTGGGGATGATTTCCTATCTTGGAACTACGAGAGAAACGGTTTCTTCTCTGTCAAAAGTTCATATAAACTTGCTTTGTATATTTATTCAAAATAAGAGGGGGCTGGCCAAAGTTGTAGTCCACCAATTGAGAGAGATCTCTAGAAATTAATATGGAATGCTCAAGTACCATCGAAAGTAAGGGGTCTTTAGATGGAAACTAGCATCAGCTACCCTGGAAGTTCAAGCTCTGCGCTGTGACAGAAACATGGATCAAATCCCCACTTGACAAATCTGCGGTCTAGAACTGGAAACAAACCACCACGTTGTTATAAACTGCACAAAAGCCAAGGGTCTGAGACACAAGACGAGGGAGGAATGGTCCTTACCTAACAAAGAAACCCTCCAATTCACCGAAAAGGACTGGGTACTCATTCTACTTAACCACGTAGACAGAGATGAGATCGAAGTTCCTCTTCTTATGGTGGAGGGCGTGGCATATGCACAACAACAACATTTTTGGGGATGGAAAATGCAGGATCAAATGGTCTACTGTTTTCTTATAGTCATACTTATGCTTCATGCAAAATAACAATCTGATTAATGAGGTTTCAGATCCCAAAGGAAAGAAACCTCTAATCTGTCACATGGAACATAAAGAGAGCAACAAGAAAAATACACTGAAAAATGAATTCTCCCAAAGGGGGTTGGGAAAAACTAAATTTTGATGCTAGTTTCAGGGAAGATACAAATTCTGGAGCACGGGGAGCTTCCTCCGTAACGATCTTGGAACCCTGCTTCTATCCGCCTGGGGAACATCGATCACTGCAACTATGCTGAGGCTGTTGAAGCATATGTAGGCTTGCAGGGAATCAAAGCAATCGTACCAAGGTATGCAGGTCCTCCTCTATTTGAGAATGATTGTGCGTCTTTGGTCTCGGAGCTGAAAGGACTAGGAGACTGTAAACCAATTATCGCGAGTTTGGTAAAGGACACCAGAGCGTTGCTTTCTAGTTTTCCTTTGTACTCTGTTTCTAAGGTCAATAGGACAAACAGCCAAGTTGCTCATGAACTTGCTAGACTAGGGATTAAAGTGTCAGGTGTGTGTGAGTTGGCCGGATCTTTACCATCCTGCATGATGAAGTTTGCCGACAAAGATTGTAACGAATCGGTTTTCTATTAATTATATGCAAAGCCCCAGTTCAGAAAAAATGATAAGTATTAAGTTTGTCCATCCCACGAGAAGTTCTGCCATCTCTCTGCCGCCCTAATCTGGGTTGTCTCCCTACGGCCTATTAAAATAAACTTAGACCCGACAAATTAAAATTAATATCTTTATACTAAACTTATTTTACCATACCAAATTTTAATGAGTATAATTTCAGTACATAGATGTCATAGTTAACCATATAACAACGTTTCTTAACATTTGTTATAGTGTTATTTGTTATCCGGTTGTAACGTATATACCTCAAAAGTTTGGTTATGTGCGAAATTTAAACTATATGTTGTAATAAAACTTCTCCTTGGATTAATGTTTCACGCTTGCATAAATTAGATATTGTATACATATGCATGTGTGTGTATGTATTTATGGTCAATTATATATTTGGATATCCTTAAATATCTTGATAGAGATCTATTAAACGTACTCTTGAACACAATTCTTAGTAGTGGTTCTAGTGTATTATTAAGTAAGTATAATTATGGAAGTTTCTAGAGTGTCAATTGAACCGTTGGCCAATGTATCTTGCAGGTTGAGTTTATTTAGGTTAAAAACTTATGCATGCTCTGCATTTGGGATTAAAGTAACATCACCAATAGTATCATCTACGGACATAAATTTGCCACATATTCTAGCCTTTTCCTACTGAAAGAATATCTTATCCCTTCAGTGGGTTTTGGTGTAAATGACAAGTGATTAGAGGACTAGCTATGCTATCAAGTGATATGATCAATTTGTTAGACCATATGGTTGCAAAAAAAATTGTACTTCCATCCTCAAAATGGTGCCACTTTGTCAGGGATCTACTTGTCGTTGGTCAACCAACTCAAGACCAGTATTGACAATATTTACACATATAATTTTCTCGGTGAGCATCAGGTGATTTTGTTTGGTTAACTTGTCGTAGTTAAAAAGGCACGGATTTTTTTTAATGAAAACTATAACATGCATCTATAAATTATTTATGATAATTATAAGTTTTTTCACATTTCCACATTTATGCTTTGATTGATTTGTTTGTTGTAATAGTAGTGTTATAAACAATATAATTATTGATGATTTTTTTGTTGTTATTTTAGTTGTGACGATGGATCGAAGTTTCTTACTTTCTCAAAATGTTTCAGGTATGATAATTTGTGAAACATATTTCATACTACTTTTGATAGCTACAATTTATGATTCACAATTGTGTGGATATAGGCTACAATTTACAATGTATGATTCAGGTGCACGTAGCAGAAGGTTCAAGCAGGTGGTATGGGAGAAAGAACATAAATTTACACAAGAAACTAACAAGCTTAAAAATATTTTAAAAAATCAATTCAACCAATCAAAAGTTAAGAAGATTTTTAGACAGGTGCAACACTCTCAAGAGTCCATACTTGCTCATGTGGAAGTAACGGTGAAACAAATCAATAGTTGGCATAGCCTGACCGGTAATTCAGATAGTTCGAAAGAGTTTGATATATGAAGAGATTTACTTCTGAATAAGTTCAAAAGAAATTTACTATCCTTTAGCTCTAAAAATTTAACATCAAAAGAAACAATTTCAACATTTAAGTGCCAGTTCTCACTATTTCCCTTGTTATTCTCTATTTATATTTCCACTGCTCTTGTATATAAGGACCTTGCAAATTAAACAACTATTTATTCTCTTATGATTCATTGCTAGGCTCTCCAGCTTGTTGTTCTTCTCGGGGGCTCTAACCAAAACGCCTACATTACTGAACCCAAGTTCTGACATATCTTTGCCATCAGGGTTCCTGGATTGCACAAGAATAAAATAATTTGGGATCTTTGTGGAAGCACTAAACAAAAAAAGTGCATCTTATCTATGAGCCTGTATAGTGGGTTTCAGATATCAAAATTTGTAAGAAATCTGTACCAGTGCAAATCAGAACTTCAGTATCTCAACAATCATTTGACATATATCTTAAAATCGACTAGTGCAAGCTCTAAACATCTCCTAAAAGGTTAAAGCTAGTAGCTGCATATTTGTCGTTGCCTTGCCTGTAACATTGGTTGCTTCACTCAACCACCAAATACCATAGACCTTGATGTAGCACATTACACCTGTGTTGCACCAGAGGAGGCAAATAAACAACAGAGGCCAGCTGGATTTGTTGTAGGCTAATGCAGCAATATACCGTTTATTCACTCCACAACAAAAAATGGTCAAAACATGATGTTAACATGCTGAGCATGTGAGCTAGAACTAAAACTATAGAGATAAAAGTGAATCACATAATAACTACATAACAACCGTTTCATTAACAAGTAAAACATATCGATCTACTTTACTTAAAACAATTTTCTCAAGAGTAACTCGTTTGAAAGCATATATAGGTGCAGAAATGAGATGTAAATATTTTAAGCAAAACTCCAAGTATCCAGAAATTGGAACTTTTCCTGTGACTTCAAGTGATATTACATATACTTTTATATTGCACGTCGACGCGGAACTTTTTAACCAAGACAACTAATACACCATGCAAATATTAGATGTCTCGGGTAACTGTTTTTTTTAGACCAAAGGCCTAAAAGACCCGACGTTAAATTAATAACGCCACAAACGGCGAGAGGATACAAAGTGCTGAACCCAGAATACAACGCAACCCCGCACACACACAAGGAAACAGAGCTACTAGGCGATTACAGGTAGACACCGACGAGCACCGCCACCGTCCACACAAGGTAGACAGGCTCAACAAACCCCTCAACGGGACGCCGAGGAGACTAGGGCGAAAACATCGCCACTGACCACAAAGCTGCAGCCAGGCTCAACAAGGGGGCCACAGAGAGACGCCGGTGAGATAAGGTGAGCGCCGACGACCACCGCCACTGACCACAGAAGCTGCAGATAGGCACCAGGTACCTCCACACAAGAAACGCCGATGTGCAAAGGGAGTTGTAGACCTTGTCGGAGAGAGCTCGGCGAGAGGATGCCACGGCAGCCAGCACCTCCCAACCTCCGGGAAGCAACCAAACGTGTGCTCCAAAGCGGCGTCTTCAAGAAGAGCACGACACCAAAGCGCCGCCACCGCCCGATCCGAGGATCTCAGGTTTTCACCCGGAACATGTAAAGAGGACCGAGATAGTCGCAACGGCGCCTTCAGGAAGGAAACGGCGTCCAAGGACGTCGCCGCCGCGGTCCGGGAGGAACCCGGGCAAAGGTTTCCCTTCGACATGACTCAGAACCTCTCACCCAGGGTTTGGAGCCCCGTCGAGGACGACCTCCGCACCACTGTCACAAGTAGTCGCCTGACAGTCACCACGCCGCCCGCACAGCCGCGGTCACCGACCAGCACCAGAACCACCGGCACACCCGCCAACCGAGTGATTCCCACCGTCCAGGGCCGCCGCCCCGGCGTCCTAGCTCCGCGCACCGCAAAGTTGAAGCCGACAAGAAGGGAAGAATTCACCACCGGATCAACCACCGACAGCCCCCGCGGCTACCGGCGGCATCAGATCCGGCGTGGTACCGTAGAGCTCGAGAAGGAGGGCCAGGGGCCCCTGCCCCTTCCCAAAACGAAGCAGCCAAGTAGGTCGCACCACCCTACACACCAACGGAAACCTCCAAGGAGACGTTCGGAACGCCGCAGCGCCGCCGCACCGGCCGCCAGAGCCCGAGACCAAGCAGCACCAGAAGGGAGAGGAGCCATGGCGGCCCGCGCCGCCCAGATCGGGCCCGAACCTCCGCTGCATCCTCCGCTCCGCAGGCAGACTCCGGGCGCCGCCGGAGCTGCCGCCGTGCTGCCGAGTGCGCCGCCAACTCCTCCTCTGCTCCGGCCCGCTGCGCGCCTCGCCGTCACCGTCACTGCCGACGCCGCCCGCTAGAAGCTCCGCCTCCGCGCGAAGGAAAGGCCTCGGGGCGCGCCCACTTCGCCCTCCGCCTTTGGCGGCCGAGCGCGGCCGCCACCGCCGGCGCCGGCGGCGGCAGCGGCCAGGGAGGAGCCGCTGCGGGGGACTTTTTTCTAGGGTTTCTGGGCCCTCCGGAGCCGCCCGCGCGAGCAGCCCGGGAGGGAGGGGGGGGGGGGGTCTCGGTTGATTTTCGTCTCGGGTAACTGTTACTGAATAGAACTGGCTGTCTGAGCATACAAACCAAATCAAATAAATTCAGGCAAAGCAACTTCTCCGTGGAGAAAGATAGAGTGGAAATGATAGGATTGGAAAAGACACTAGACACGGGGAATAAGCATGTGTTTAAATCATTAGCTCGACTAGCTTACCTAGGCTAGTAGGCTAGGCTACACGAGCTAGTTTAATCTATAGCCTACCTAGCCAAGGTTACTCGTTTGGTTTATTTAGTAGCTGCTAGAGTATCTCCACCTGCGCGTCCAATAGAGCGTCCGATAAAGTTGTCGCACAGGTGCAATTAGGCGTGTCGGCACGCGTTGCCGCCTCTTGGGAGCGGCGCGCCCCACCAGCGCTACCAATAGGTTTTTATTCAAAAAAATTAGAACGATAAATTTCATCCAAGCTTGACATATTTCACTGGAATTCGATAGTTTTTACAAAATACGATAGAAATTAACTAAACTCAACCCTAAAAGCCGGTGTAGTACATGTCCCAGTTGTACTTGGACACCGCAGCGTCGACGTCGAACGCGCCGCCCTCCTACGCGTCGCCCTGCTCCCCCTCCTCCTCCTTGACCGCGGCGGCTGCCGGGGGCGGCGTTGGCGCGGCGGCCTGCTCGTCGTCGTCAGAAACAGCGTCGGGAAGACGAGGCGCGATGCCTCACACCGCGTCAGAAACCGCAATAAATTGCGCTGACCGTCCGTGGGTCGCTGACGCGTCGGTCCCGCCCGTCAGCTTCCGACGTGGCGCGCGTTGCCGCGCTTGCCGGCACACCCGCTTGCGTCCCTAGAAGAAGGGCGCGAAGCGAGGTTGTCAGACGCTATATTGGAACGTGCCGGCAACTTTTTGCCGATTGGGCGTGTCGGCGCGTCCGATACTCCTGTTGGGAGCGCTATTGGGCGCGTCGGTGTAGATGCTCCTAGTACAACCGTCAATGTTGAGCATGCCTTAGAGGCGGTTACTTTATTCACTAGCATATAAGCAGTTGAGCGCTAGCTGTATCACTGTATGCTCTCGCTTCTTGCCAAGAACGGAGAGATAAAATGGCAAAATTTTCTCGGCGAAGTTATTTTGTGTTTCAATATTGAACACCTATGCTTGCCTAGCGCGACCAGTATGAAGTTTCAGAGGAACCAAATGCACCCTAACTCAAGATATCATTTATGTTTACTGCTCGGTTAGCTGCCTTATCGGCCGATTAATCAATTTTATCGGTCGCCTATTTAGCTGCTAGTTTTTTTTGTAAATTCAAAGTTCCAACACTAAAATTCTAAAATATGCTATGCAAAACCAACATTAGAGTATTGGACAACAATATTATCTTGATTTCTTGCCTTTGAATCAACAAAAAGGCAAAATTCGAGCTAACGTACAGTT
Source organism: Poa pratensis (assembly GCA_947311845.1). NCBI lineage: Eukaryota > Viridiplantae > Streptophyta > Magnoliopsida > Poales > Poaceae > Poa > Poa pratensis. Next base: position 28,653,939 of record CAMZMU010000037.1, read on the forward strand.
TTATAAGAGTATCGGCCGATGAATCAGCCGCCAGACCGATAAATCGAGATAAGATATCTGATATGTGGCGAAATTCGAACTAAATCGGCCTATAAATCGGCTGACAGATTAGTAAATTGGCGGTGGCGATAAAATCGGATGATATGCTGTAATCTTATCGGTCACCCCACAATTCACGATTAATATCACACAAGGAGTCAACATGCATTGGTTAAAGGAATGGATGTGCCTAAAAAAGAGGTTGAGCTCACTACATTACCACTGTAGAGCAGTTGTGGATGTATCACACAAGGACTAAGCATGCAATCTCTCCATCCTACACTCCAAGTATTTCTTTGAGAACATCCGACACTGACGAGGGGTTAACTCATCAAATCCCATAGTTAAGAACCTAGGGTTGAGATTGCGAGGGAGAGAACGTGTTAGAGCTGGTAGTTTCGTCGGCTGACAAGCAAAAGCAGGGATTTTACCCAGGTTCGGGCCTCCGGAGAGTAACACCCTACTTCCTGTTTGTCTGGTATTGATCTGGTGTGTATATGCGAGCTACAATGGGTCCTGGCGAGATGTCAATCTCGCTAGGGTTTTGGTGGTTCGAGTATTGCGTGTCCTGAATCGGCAGCCCTCCCAGCCTTTATATAATAGGCTGGGTCTCGGGAGTTCGCAACCGACTCAGATTACATGTAAGGAAAGACTAAACCGACTATGCCTATGTCTAATCTTGGAAGATACTCAATCTTGTTGGCCTTTCGTCATGGGCTTCATATAGGCTCTTGATAGTTGGGACTTAGTCGACACGTGCACCAGGTACCCTTATGGTAGGGTACCCGGGATGTATATCCTTGTCAGTAGCCCCCGAGTACTTGTCTGACTCGAATAATCGGGCATGGATTCGTTCGTAAGTGCACGTCATATTCTTTGTACTTGTGTTTATAATTGGAATTTCCGTATGAATAGCACACGTTGGCTATGTCGAGTATTTCATCGACTTTGGTTTTTGCTTATGATAATCGAGGGATAATATCTTAGTAGGCCTGGTACACTCGACGGATCGGGACCGGTTAACTACACCTTCGGGTAAAACCTTACTAGTTTTCAATCAAACTCGAGTCCCCGGACTCGAACTTGGAACAGACTGGTCAGACTCGACTAGGCCGCGGAGGTCTTACTGAATCGATCTGCAGTATAACTTTGAAATTTACCCAACGCGTCCGTCGGGATTTTTCATCATGTCTGCTGACACGGAAAGTTTTAAGGATTAACGTTGCTGGAACGGTCCTTAGCCCAGCTCGAAAGTTCGGCGGGTCTTACCTTTGCACTATGCGTGCAGCATCCGAGGTTATTTGCGGCGGACGCAACTCGGGAAATTTTCAAGTATGATTTTGCATATGAACTGAGTCGAGTTTTTGGTCGACTGATACTTTGTCATTATTCTATCGGGTGCGCGACAGCGCTTCCGATGGGAGTAGCCCCCGAGATTGTGCTTTATTGCTTGCAATGGAGGATAATCTCAAATCTTTTTATCCCATATACTCTTAGTCGAAGAAATTTTTGATACGCTCCCGATGGGAGTAATATTCCTTAGTCGAAGGAACGGTCGAGTGACCAATTTTGCCTTAACATTGCTTTTTCACACCCGAACCAAGCAAGGCAGTCGAGTGACCGATATGCGTTGGGCGGACTCGAATGCTTTTCTGAACAGAGCGCTTGTAATGATGTCAGGGATGACGTTTTTGGCGACTGCGCTGCCTGACACGCGGTGGCGTGCGTTATGCTGTGATGGATGGGACGTGACACGTATGTGGGTCCATTGTGCAGCCCTGACCGAACGACGGTGCCGTTTGGACTGGATTTGACCGCTCTGGCCCACTTTTTACGGAGACGCGATGATGGCTCCTCTTTTTGCGTGCATAGTGGGCGGAGTGGCCGGCGACGGTTGCCCTCCGCGCTTGCCACGTGTACGGTGGGATTGCCCGCGGAGCGCACGATTGCGATTTGAACGGTTAAGATTGATTTTGCTTTGTGGTAAATAGGGAGAACGGCATTGGCAGAATTTTTTACTAGCCATTTGCCTCCTGCGCCGCCCCTGTTTCATCTTCTTCCTCGCGCTCCTCCTCCATTGTTCTTGTGCCAAAGCTTTGTGCGCTCCACCACCCTCTCCTTTGACGATGAAGAAGGTAGCGGGCAACAAGCGTGCCACCGCGACTGCTGCCGCCGCGACCGATACGGTGGCGGTGAAGGGGAAGAAGGTTTAGATCGAGCTCTTGTTGATTTCAGACAGGCAAGATAATCCTTCTTCCCCTGTTTGAACAAATAGCTCTCATATATCAACCTACTAACATTGTAGCATATGAAAAAGAAACAAAACACTTACTAGGTCACACTCTTGCAAGTGATTGAGAGGGAATACACCTTTTATAGAAGGTATATGTCTCTCTTCCCAATTTACACCCAAAGTTCTTGGCCATTGCGAGACGATGTCTTAAGCTAACAAAAGTAAACTAGAACCCTGCACTCATTTGCCAAGCCCCGTCACAATTCAGATCTCGATATCGACGCTCCCAATGCTAACGCTGCAGTGACACAAGACACAAGCCAACTAAGCTAGCGGCATGACTAGCCGACGTGGCATTTCATCGAACCACTTAGGGCGTGTTTGGTTCGTCACGGAGAACCCAACCATGCTCTGGGGAGACGAAAATGGCCTTTTTCGCCCGTTTGCTTGCATGTGTTTTTCGTGTTCCTGCATGGCACGATGTTTAAAGCACCTAGGGTCAGGCCCGATAGGAACGCTCGATTTGAGCGTTTCCAGCGAGCCACCCTCCGTGTTCGTGAAAAGCCCACGTGGGGTGGCTCAGCTGAGCACGTTGCTTTGTTCTGGTTACCTCCCTTAAACTCCCTGCATGTCAGAGCAGGACGGGTATGCCGGCGAGGGGATGGAAGGAGGAGGATGGCGGCGCGATGACGAGAGGCTTCGGGGAGCGGTGAGCGAGTTTTTTTTACAGTAGCGGTGAGCAAAGTTTTTTAAGAATCTAGCGGTGAGCAAAGTGGGCTGGCCTGTACCGAGCGAACGAACTGGGCCAGTGCTACGCCTCCTCTTTGGGCTGGGATGCTGGGCCGTTCCAGCGGGCCCCTTGCCGGGCTGCGAAAAGTGCGCTGCCTATAAACTCTGACAGCCCGACTCCTCCCCGCCTCCTCTCCTCTCTTCGCCCGCCACACTGAACCCTAAACCCGCCGCCGCCATGTCGCCGCAGCAGCAGAAGGAGCAGGCGAAGCCCGACGTGCCCCGCGCGACGGTGGCCAGCGCCGTGTCCTCCCTCACCAAGTGGATGCGCGCGCGCGCGGCCGAGGCGCCCCCGAACTTGCTCGCCGACGAGCGCGACGACCTCGTCGTCCTGCAGCTCTCGCTCCGCCGCGTCCCGGCCAAGCCCACCACCAAGCCGCACCTCCTCCCGCTCCCGCACCCCGTCGTCGCCCACTCGGCCGCCTCCGTCTGCGTCATCTCCGACGACCGCGCCGGCTCCGGCTCTCCCGCCGCCGCCGCGATCCTCGAAGCGGCCAGGGCCCTCAAGCTCCCCGTCTCGGAGGTCGTCCCCTTCTCCGCCATCCGCACCGACTACCGCCCCTACGAGTCGCGCCGCCGCTTCGCCGCCTCCTACGACCTCTTCCTCGCCGACCGCGCCCTGCTCCCCATGCTGCCCCGCCTCCTCGGCAAGTCCTTCTACGCCACCAAGAAGGCGCCTCTCGCGGTCGACCTCACCCGTGCTGGCTGGCCGGAGCAGGTCCGCAAGATCCTCAGCTCCACCTTCCTGTACCTGCGTACGGGGACCTGCTCGGGCATCAAGGTTGCAAGGCTGGACATGGAGGAAGAAGAGATCGTGGAGAATGTCATGGCGGCAGTGGACGCCGCCGTCGAGAAGGTGCCCAAGAAGTGGGCCAATGTCAGGGCTCTACATTTGAAGGCGGTGGATTCAGTTGCACTGCCATTGTACCAGGCTGTGCCGGAATTAGGTCTCAAGATTGAGGTTCCGAGGCGACTGGAAGGAGGAATTGGTGCTGGAGAGGTCATTGATGCTGCTGCTGAAGCGGAGACTAAGGGCAAGAAGATGAAGGCGTTGAAAAATGCCAAAGGTGCCAAGGGGGAGACTGTGAAATACAAGAGGAAATGGAACAAGAAGGATCAGACTGAGGATGTTGTGATGGAGGAAGTCCAAGAGAAGAGGAGGAAGAAGGAAGATGTGCCGTCGGTTGTGGTCTCTGCTGATGAGGGCCTGAAGGTTGCAAAGAAGGGTAAGGATAAGAAGAGGGCATTGGACACGGAGGTGGAGGATGCCAGTCCGGCGGAAAAGAAGGTCAAGAAGAGTGAGCGCAAGCAAGCACCCGAGGAGGTGGATGATGTTGGCAGCAAGAGAATCAAGGGTAAGAAGGGAGAGGTCAAGGAGGGGAAGAAGAAGAAGAGCGTGAAGGGTGACTCTGATGATGGCGAAATCCTTGTGGATGGGCCTGATACCAACGAAGAGAAGAAAAGCAAGGGGAAGAAATCGAGTGGCGACAAGATGAAGAAAAGAACCAAGGCAAGGGTTTCCTGTTGTTGATCTCTTGAATTGATGCTGGCTGCATGTTTCCTGCTAGGTCATTTTGTAATCCAACATGTATGCAACAATTTTATGTTCATCTTGAGAATATGCTTGTGTTGTTTCTGGATGGTATACTAAGTGGAATCATATCTGTCTCATGTTTGACAATCATCCATTTTAGAACCACATATTGATTTACCGAATGAGATTGATGTTTCCATATCTTTGATATACCTGGCTTAGCTAATTACGTGCGATCAATCATTCTTTCAGTCCTGAAATTCATGATTTTTTAGGCAAAAGATGATTGGTCATTTTCAGATGATCAACACATATATCAGCTGCATTCCTCGGTTGTAAATACCAAATGCTCATGGATGACAAGTGCTGAGGACGGAAACGGTTGTTGATATATATTGGTTTAGTTGAGAAGTCACTCTTTGCTAGAATAATTAACAGATGCTGTGAGTGCCTGTAGTAGTTACTAGTGCGGCAGAGTGAGTGAGTATGTATCCATAGTCCATATTCTGCAAGTGCCTGTCTGTATGAGCTTGCTGATAGTTCATAGGTCACTACCTTGTTTACAAAGATACACAGTGAACTGGGTCCTAATGAAGCAAGCCCTGGTTCTTCCCAAGTAGTGCTGCACTGTCCCGAGCTTAGTTTCTGCTTGACTTGGCCGCCTGGATTCCCCCAAATGCAGGTGTCGGTGCAGCTAGCTAATACACTTAGCAGTGGTCGCGGCGAATATGCAAACCATATTCCTTTCAGAGTTTCAAGTAACTGAGTTGCAGTTGAAGGGTGCGGTTTCAGTATTCCTCCTCCTAGTATTCGTCAGTTTGCTGACAAAATGCTTTATCTAGATGTCTACTATCTGTGAGAGCAACATTTCTGTGATGAACACATATGTCTAGATGTTCATCTGAGAATAAGCTCATGTTGTTCTGTCTTCTCTAATTCACCTATCTAGATGTGTCGAGTTAATGATGAACACATATGTCTAGTTTTGTGATGAACACATGGTACACGACAGTTTTGTGTTCATCTGAGAAGAAGACCGTGTTGTTCTGTCTTGTCTAATGCACCTATCTAGATGTGTCGTCTTAATGATCTGGATGGTGTACCAAGTGGAATCATATATATACCTCTGATGTTTGACAGTCGTTAGGACTGACCAATTTAGAACCACAGATAAAGTTACCAGCATTTTAGTTACTCATGTGTTTATCCCGTTCGAATGACACGAGATTTATGTCTTTGCTGCTGGGCTTATTTGGTTAAAAGATATTTGATCTTCTCCAGTTGATCGACATTATCTTTCAATGAATTACTCGCGCTAATTTGGTCAAAAGATTCATGTGTTTATCCAGTTCGAATGGCACAAGATTTATGTCTTTGCTGCTGGGCATATTTGGTCATAAGATATTTGATCTTTTTCAGGTGATTGACATTATCTTTCAATGAATTACTCGCGCTCATTTGGTCAAAAGATGTCATATTTGTCCATGTCGGGCAAAAGATGTTTGATCATTTCCATATGATATAGCAGCTGCATTCCCCTGTCATCAAATTTCTGATATTTTCTGCCATGTAAGTGGATTAAAACTGTCTAGTGTTTTTCAATTAGGTGCATTTTACAGAGAAGCTTGAAAGGATCAAGGCTAGAAACAGCAACCGGACACTGATCTGATTGCAAACAGAGGCATCTAGGTGTCAAAGACTTGTACTGAATCCTAAGAGCCAAAGTCTAGTTTGTTGGATGATCTTTTGCAGATCGGACATATAAACTGACTACTAGTACTGCATCATGCGTTGATTTATCTCTGCTTCCTCTCTCGTGCGTGTTTAGCCAGTGCCCTGCACTTAATAATTAATCGGCTTTGCTTTGAATCAGAGTTCGAACGAATAAAGCTTTTTATTCACGAGTTGACTGTAGAAACGCCAGTTTTATGAGCTTGAATTTCATGTAAAATTGTTAAACGATATATGTTTTGATAGTTGAATCTTCCTGGAATCAGACTTGCTGATATTTCAGCACACATAGGTATCTTGGTTTCTTTGCTGATTCTGAATCACTGTTTTGTCTGCAAAGAGTTAACCTTATTGTGGAGTAAAATTATCTCGGCATTTGATTACTTCGTTACTCCCTCTGTCCCAAAATATAAGACACGCTATTTTTGTGATGGTATTCGATGCTTGACTTTGACCACGAATATATAATAAATTATATTCATATGTATGGTACCGTTGGATTCGTCTTGCAATTTTTTTTCATTTCATATATCATTATACTAATTTTATGAACATAGTCTAAGTACAAATCATGGTCAAAGTTGTACGTCGTTGACCAGCGAAATTTAAGTGCGTCTTATATTTCGGGACGGAGGAGTACTAGATATCATTTAAAGATGGGCGCGAACTTGCAGGTGTTAGGACTAGCGAAAACGTGCTTGAGATGGGAGTTTTATGTTTGCATTGTTTCTGTTGAGTTCTATTTTGTGTGTTGATATTTTATCTTGACAGAAGATGTGTTCGGGTGCCTTGATTGGATTCCTCGACGTTGTGAACTCCAATTCTCTGCTTGTGATAGAGGATTATTGCCTGGCGTTGGAAGATCTATTCATGGACAGAGCTCCGTGTTGTCCATTAGTAAGACTACAGAAGAGTTGTCCATTAGTAATACTACAGAAGAATAGGCTGCAGATAGGATATCTGTGAGGGAAACCATATTCAGCAATGGCTTGTCCAGAATTTGTGAAAGGTTAGTATTCTTTTTTCGAGGAAGAGAAAGGTTAGTATTCTCTCGGTTAATCAGATTATGTTAATGCTTGAAGGTCTGCTCTGTTAGTTAACTTGGTAACAAGGAACATAAACTGCTCCAAGGTCAGTCTGCTGTCTCCAAGAGGCACCCCTTCACCCAAAAGAGAAAAGCCCATGACAAACAAAGGAACATTTGCCAAGCAAGCATTAGATAGGGTCAACCGAGCAGCCAAAGACGTGTCTCCCCTGCCAAGGGTCTGTTCTGTTAGTTAACTTGGTAACAAGGAACATAAACTGTTCCAAGGTCAGTCTGCTGTCTCCAAGAGGCAAACCCAAATACTGCATAGGCAAGGCTCCCATCTTACAATTGAACAGATTAGCCACTCTTTCTTGCTCCCTTTGTCCATTCCCAACACAAAAAGTCACTATTTTGGTACTTAATTTGCATGCCAACAATAAAGCAAGAACTTGACATGCAGAATATTTGAGTCAGTATTCTCTATCAGAATGACTGTCTCGTTCGTCAGCATATTGGAGCAACTTTACTCCCTCATCAATCAAATAAGGAACCACTCCAGTGATATGCCCAGCAGCCTTGGATCATCCCAGCTAAGGCCTCCACAACAAAATCAAAAGGCAAAGGAGATAGGGGTCTCCCTGCCTCACTCCCCTAGAAGTACCAAAAAAAGACCCTGCTCCCCATTGTGCCAATCTTAATCACATCAGGTTCTTCGCATGACAGTTAAGCTCGCTCCAACCTACCAGATCAAATGATATCTATATACAGGCAGCCAATGTGCTGTAAATAAAACAATACATACACGTTATAATTCTGAAACCTATGAAGCACCGAGCAGCTAAATTCCAGTGCCTCATCACCCTACAAATCTAACATCAGCCTATACATTGTTGTTACAGTACTATCCAGTCCATATTATCCAGTATATACAACTGCAATGCCAGTGCAGGATACAACAGCAATACACACATCAGAGCCTACACGCCGATCGATCCTGGCTGCCATCAGTAAAACCATCTCTATGAAGCGGACCCCTTCGATTGCTGCTGATTCTCCAGCGCCTGCTCCGCCACCATGATGCACGAGTCCGTCTCCAGGCCTGTCGCGGCCTCGCTGCTCTCGCTGAGGGGCGGCGCTCTCGGCAGAGACAGCATGTCAGGGGTGCACAGTATGTCGGGCTGGATCCCAATGTGGTCGATCTCGTGCAGCGCCGGGGACAGGTACTTCGCGACCGTGATGAACAGAGCCGAGCCATCATCCAGCTCCGTCACGCTCTGCACCCAAGGGATGTATTATGTCAGCAATCTGGTTCGTCCGGGTTCAGTTATACACATCTTTACCAAATGAAGCGTACAAATATTCAAGCATTTAAAATTATACGCTAACATGAGTGTCTACAGGAATCGACAGCCTTGCCTGTATTCTTCCTTTGCCGAAGGTTTTGTGGCCTACCAGAATCGCACGGCCGTTGTCGTGCAATGCTCCAGCCAAGATCTCGCTTGCACTGGCGCTTTCCTCGTTGACCTACACATTAACAGATATGAATACATGAGCACGTCTCACGGAAATAAAATGAAAGTATTTCAATTGATTTTTTTAAATGCAAAGTTATATGCGACAGTACTTGTGGAAAACAAAGATGGGAACTCACAAGCACTACGAGAGGATCATGTGTTAAAGATTGGCCTTGGACCATATTTATTGGTTGCACATTCCCCTCACGGTCAACGGTGTTCACGAGAGTTTCATCTCCATCTAACCATATTTGAGCCACGTCAAGACCAGCTTTTACTAAACCGCCCTGTTACAAACAATTGTATTAGCACACTTAACTTTTTATGGCAATTACGAATTATAAATATGGTTTGTGATAAGAAATGACTGACTGGATTATTCCTTAGATCTAAAATATATGACTGGACACCTTCATCCTCCATTTTTTTGACGGCACTTTCCATTTCAGCAGCAGCAGTCTGAGTTGAAAGAGAAATACAGCATGACATCAAGGATCTCAAATATTCACCAACAATACTTTTATCTTCAGCAAATTCATTAGTATTAACAGAAACAAATCACTATTAAGTCCACAATGTTAACTGGTAAAGGTTTTGCACTATTATCTTGAACATGGATTATACATTCAGAATTTGGAGAAGATAGCAGTGCTGGACTTGTTTGGTGGGTTTGGGATGTGTATGCATGGTAGAAGAATAAAACATAACATGCGCATACACACACATATGCATGAAACAATCTATCACTTGGATTCCATTCTGCGGTATGACTGGCTGCTGGAATCCTCAAAGTACTAGGAATAACTTTAATAATATCATGTCATGTACAAAGCAAAGAAAGAGCATGTTATTTATTTTGGTAATAAGAACAATAACAGCTTTTCTTATCGGTAACAAGTTTCTGGAACAAAATGTAACAAAGATTTGTATTTACCTGAGAAAAGGCAGCTAGCCTAACATACCCAGTCTTGCCCTCGAGACCATCACCCATCCTATGAGAGATGATTGCAGTTGATAGAGGCGAAAGATTGATAACCTCACGAGATAGCTGGACCTTTTGTGGGGAATTGTTTAATTGTAATTAGAAAAATACAATATCATATGCTTAAAAGAGGGATGCTAAAACATCTTGAATTAAACTGAACAATGCCACAGTTTTACAATTGCACAAATGGGCCAACGCTGGATCTCCGTCAACGCCGCTCCACTGATGACCTGGTTGCCGCCCAGATCCGTGGGCGCCACCTGTCAAGGCGGTCGCACGATGCTGCCGCCGTCCTAATCCGATTCAGAGCTGGCAGCCACACAACCACAGGGGCACAACATCAAGAGGGGCACTACAAAGCTGCTAGGACGAGGGAGGTCGCGTCCCAAGATTTTCGTGATGCCGACAGTCGACGATGCCGCCATTATCAGGTCAGTTTCAGTCTTTCAGACCATGCTCGAAATTCTTCCCTGCAAAGTTTCGCGATGGATGGATCTATTGTTTGGTGCTAGCTAGGTAATCAAACTGATATGTACAGAGTGTACAACGACTGCAACATGATGTTACGTGCGTGTACATAGAAGCTTTGCTAATAATCGTGTGATACTTGTGATTAATTCTGGGAGCATGCAATGATTTATAAGGATGAATGTTTTATTCTCTTGCACTAGCATTACATTTACTGGAATATAGAAATAGAGGGCTAAATCGGATGGCATTGTGAAGAACCATTTAGTTGATGTTACCTGTGTGGCTAGCTGACAGATTTGAGGATGACTCATGAATTCAGTTTTCAGGAGCCTGCGCTATTAAACTGATTATGAAAATAGTCACTCGGCATGAATATACCATGATAACAGCGATAACTGATGGAGCAAGAATGAAGTAGGATTTTAGTATGATGCATGAAGGCTTCTAAATTAATTTAGTCTTGTATGTCTCTGCTACAACGATGTTCTGATGCTTTTGTCAGGTAGTCGTGCTCGCGGGCAGCTGACTCTCAACTATGAGGGGAAGGGACTTCCTGCAAGCTGACAGACCCGGACTTTGTTGTTCATGACTTCCTGACGATATCCAACCCCGAGCTGGAATGAAGGATTCCTCGATTCAATCTTGATCTATTCTTGTAAATAAGGATAAGATGCAAGAACGAAGCAAAGCTGAAGTGTTTGTGTTCTCTACCTTCTATGCACAAGCTTTTAATAAATTTCATGATATGACTAATCCATGTGTTAAATTCGCATAATCAGGACGAGGCCAAGGGAACACTTCTATGCATGTTTATATACAACAGGCCAACGTGTTCAAGGCGTTTGAAGTATGGAACATAATCCGTTTCATTTTTCTCTTTGATCAGTTAATTTTGTGTTTAGGTGTTGGTGCATAACCAAGTTTTATCAGCTAGCTTATCTCAAAGATTGCTCAAGTATAGGGGCAGCTGGAGGATATTAAATAGGTAAATCATTCCCTATTGTTGCAGCTGCATTACTAAAGGTTTCAGTTTCAATATTATATCTGCCTGTAAGCTAGCTTAGTATATTAACTTTTCTACAAGACTTTTTCATTTGCTTTGACACTTCTTTGTTCCCTGGTTAGGTTGCACGAAACTGAAACTTGTGAATTGGAGACCAGAAATATTGATTTCTCTTTCCTCTGTTGGTCCTCTGTTGGTCAGCCATTTACTGAAGCATTATGCAGTCCTGATGGATCTCCTTATCTATGCCAGAAATTCTTGGAAAGTAAAGGTCTTGAGAGGTAAATTTAAGGTGTCAATTGTGTTACGAAGTTATGTAAGTCCGAGAAAAGTATTGTATACATTAGTTGACCAAAACAACATTTGTATTTTTGAAAAACAGCTTCGAATTAAACACACATGGTTGGAGTGCCCATATGCGCATTCATGATTTCATATTAGTCGACTGGCATTGACTCGAATTAAACACACATGGATGGAGAGCCTATATTTTGGTTCAACAAAACTTTGCACACACGCCTATATTTATAGTCCATTTTGTTGAGACGTGCGTTGCACGTGCACGTTAACTAGTAGTCATAAATGTTCAAATACAAGCTCAAGACTTTTTTGTAAGGAAAAAATAAGATAATTTAAATATTATATGTTGATGTAATAATGTGTTCTACTAATTACTCATCCGCTTTGGGAAAGGATATCTATTACATAATGAAGTTAGTTAGGCATATATACCTCCTTTTGCTTTCTGCTACCACTCGTATTTCCAGTACCCTGAAGATATGATGATGTATAAGTTAAAAATCAAATACAGGGAGACAAGGAAAGATATTTTGCATATAAGTTGACAAAAGGTATAGTTGAGAATTTGGGAGGTGACTATCACGTAACTAAGAGTTCGGTAAATAATTGAGATATGTTGCCTTCCAAAAACACATAAAAATACATTAACAGGCACTTCTCAGTTAAGGGTAACGATAAGAGCATACATCCAATAGTTTCACTTCCACAGTCGTTCCAGCGCGACCTCGAAGTCTCTGAGCCACAGCTTCTCCGTCCAACCCCAAAACACTATTCCCTGATAAAGATCAGTCAAGATTAAGGTCATAACGAATAATGAAAAAAAAATGGAAATCTCATCAATTCAATAAAAAAATCAAGGCTGTGTCATCCAGTTTTAGACACGTAAGTCATTGGTGTGTGATCGGCATGCATAAAATTCAGCAACACCTGAACCACGGCTGTGATTAAACTGAAATTACAAGAAAGTTTTCCCAAAACAGCAAAAGTAACAGACTATTAGAAAGTAAAATACCATCGATCTCAACTAGCTCGTCGCCTTCACGAATGCCCGCTCGATTGGCCGGGCCACCCTGAACGCAGCTCATAACAAGCTGCAACAAGTTTTTGAGGTAGATCAGATTGTAACACTCTTCTAGTCTTACTATGTCCTCCTACAGAGAAAACAAAAGGATGAACTCACCAAGCGCCCGGAGGCAGGTTCCCTGTTTATGAATATCCCAACCCTTGCAGATTCCCATCGCTTCCAATCCTGAAACTCTGGTACTCCTGCATCTCAACAGCCATACATTCGCCTTGTCACAATTCATTCACCATGTGCGCAAAGTTGCAAACAAGCCTGAAGACAGACAGTGCACATTGATGATCGTCTCGTACATACCTTGGGGCTGATGATCTTTGTGAAGGGGTCGCCTAGCGTGGAGACCATCCCGCTGATCTTGCCGTAGGCGGCGTCTGCCGACTTGAGCGGGAACATCTCCACCATCGTTTGCTGGAGCTTCTGGTCCCAGTCTGCCATGCACACCAAAGCAGAATCACAGCATCAAACACTACCAAATTTACACCTTTGTAAGGTATCAATTCGAAACAGCAAAATCAAATTCACTGGTAACATCAGTATAACCGGATAACCATAAGCAGGATCAAACACTACCACAGTTTCACAACTTTCCATGTTATTATTTTGAGTTCAAAACTTTAGCAAGATCAAGAGCAAGTGGTGTATGTGTGCAATCGGGTTGAGGTATATATATATAGGGACCGGACCTTGGTGGTTGAAGGTGGGGTCGACGAAGGTCTCGCGGATGAGGCCCCACGCTTCCACCAGCGTCCTCTGCACCCGATTCACCTCCCGGGCCCTGGAGACCGGGAAGGCCACGGTGAGCGACTCGGCCCGGGCCGGCGGCGGGGCGACGACGACGTCCCCGGTCAGCGACACCGCGGCTGCGGCCGCGACGGCCAGCCCCGCCGCCGCCTGCGCCAGCGCCCTTCCGCCGTCGTGCTCCGGCTGCGCGGAAGCCCTGACAACCGGCCGGTTCCTCTCCAACGACCGCACCCGGAGCCTTCTGGCTCTTCCGGCGCCAAGAACCGCCGCCGCCGCTGGGGTGCTGGAGACCCGGCCGAGCATGGTACGCGGGGCGCGGGTGGCGGCGGCCAGGGAGCACTCTACCATTTTCACTGGACGCAAGCGATGTGGCAATGGGGCCGGGTGGGGCTCGCGGGTTATAGCACCGCCGGCGGCCGGAGTCCACTGGAAGGCGGGAGAATCTTTGGTGGACAGGAGGAGATCCGTGTGTGGGCGCGCGGACATGTGGCCGATTCTGGCCTGTACACGTAGGTCCGGTCGAGCTTGTGTGGTGGTGCGCGCAACAAATATGCAGCCGCGTACAAAACCCACGGGGGAAATGGAATGTCGCAAGAAATAAGGACTGCACTACGCAGGTGAAAGTAGAACAGCTGATCAATATATGTAGTTGTGTATACTATGTGGGTCGGATATAGCAGTAATTCTGGGCACGGATTGGTTATCTAACCATGGATCTCAAATAGATTGTGAGATTGTGTTTTTCAAGAGACTAGAAGAGGTACATGTAGTTTACCAATGGGATCGACATACTTGCTCAGAGGCAGAGTTGTAATTGAATTCTTTGAAATAGGAAAATACTGAACATATTCCACTCGCAAGAGTTTCAAAGACGTATATCTCCGTGGGGAGCACTAGTGATTTTTGTGTATAAAGGATATGGAGACCAAAAAATGTGTAGAGATTACATAAATTTGAACAATATGAATATCAAGAATAAGTACCCATTGCCAATAATTCAAGATTTTTTTGACCAAGTCAACGGGGGCAAGAGTATTCAAAGGTCGACTTGAGATATGGTTATCATCACATCAATATCAAGGTAGAAGATATTCCAATGACCAGATTTGTATCCAGATCTGGACATCGGGAGTACTTAGTGGTACCATTTGGGTTGACCAATGCACCATCAATATTCATGAACTTGATGAACAATATTTTCATGGCATACCTGGATAAGTTTGTGGTAGTATTCATTGATGATATACTTGTCTACTCAAACAGCAAGTCAGACCATGTCAAATACCTGAGTATAGTGTTGCAGATCTTAGGAGAGCATCATCTCTATGCCAAATTCAGCACATGTGAATTTTGGCTAGATCAAGTCTAATTACTTGGTCATGTGATCAATAAGGAAGGGATAGTTGTGAATCCTTACAAAGTACGTACTACAATGACAAGCACCAAAGAACACAACTGAAACAAAAGGATTGCTTGAAATGGGCGGGTACTATAGAAGATTAATCTAAGTGATTTTTCAAGATAGCAGGACCATTGACTATTTTCTTAAGGAGCATATTCTGCTTGAGTGGATGGAGCAATATGAAAAGAGTTTTCAAGAGCTAAAGGACATATTAAGAACAACACAAGTGTTATGATTGACGGAGATCGGGGATGACTATACAATATATTGTGATGCATCAAAAATGGATTATGATGTGTATTGATGAAAGATCAGAAATTTATTGCTTATGGATCAAGACAGTTGAGGCCACATGAAGTCAATTATCTAACACACACGATCTCGAGCTTGCAGTAGTAGATTCTGCAATGAAAAGTTGGAGACATTTTCTATATGGAATCAAATGTGAGCTATATATGAATCATAAGAGGTCGAATACTTCGTAGTTTAACATGACTCCATGGAGATGACTGGAATTGATTAAACATTATGATTTTATAATCAATTACACTCTGGGGAAATCAAATGTTGTAACTGGAAATTTGAGTCAGAAAGTTTCTTACAACATGTTAGTAGGCAGAGAGTTACCTAGATAATTGCAGAAATAAATAGCACAAGTTCAGATAGAATTCTAGGAAAGCAAAAGAGATTGGAGGCATAGTAGCAAGGGCAATTATGGGAGAGATAAATGTGGATGTAAAGCAGAATATTATCAATAGACAACAAAAAGATTTACAAGTTCGGCGAATCTCAAAGGGAAGAACATCAGTATTCACTCGGAAGGATGAAGATTCATTATGGTTTCAACGACAACTTTGTGTACCTAGTCGGCAACGCATTACAAGCGAGAGGAAAGTGAGTGGTCAACAAGCGATGCATAAGAACTGAGAATACAATTTGGCAAGAAAATCAACATACACGACTAATATTTCCTGTGCATTTGCGATGCGGGGAAAAGTTACACATGCTTTATTCCTAGAAGCATAGCAAATGGGCCACACACGCTTATTTCCAAGAAAACATGTGCGATGGGCCCCAAAATTGAACACGATTCATAACGGTGAATCATATGAAATGTGTCACCCACTCTTTCTTTAGGTGAAGTGTGTGCAATGTCAACAACATCGCACAAGGTAGAGTCTGAACCGTGTGCGATTAGTGGCATCACACACAATTTCTTCTACCCATGTGAGATCTGGCTGGTCAAATATGTCGATTTATAACAGGATGTGTAGCGTGGGACTGAGAACGGGGCAGAGGTCCAGTGGTTGGGGTCACTGTGTGGCGGCCCAACGACCTGAGTTCGATCCCCGTCGGGGGAATTTCCTGAAATTCTTGCAAAGGAGCATTTCTTGTATAAAAATATGCCCTAGGTGCTAGTGCCCATGGGTCGCATTTTTTTTTAGCTTGGGACGTGGACTAATCGCTCTCGGGTACCAGCGCAACCGATTTTTTTGCGCTCAAAGATGATTAAGTCTTATATTTGTACAAAAAAGTTTGGCCAGGAATGATTCTCATACAAATCGGGAAAAAAAGACAAATCTATGACGAATATAGTGTGTATATAGTGTCTTTTTTTTTTGAAAATCTTTAACCCTGGGTGAAATTGGATTTATTTTCTGGCAAATATTTTCATACGGATACAATACTTGATCATGTTGCCCGACTGAAAGTTTCGCAATTTTTTGAACTTTTTTAATATTTGTTTTATATCTGGCAACCATGTGCACCAACGTATTTTTGATGTAGCTTGGCCTTATAGTGAAGGTTGTTGTACAATTTGCGAGTTTTGACATGACGATGTTTTTCTAATGGGTTGTAAGATTGCTTGAGAATCCTCCGTAAATAGCAGATCAGGGATAATAATCATTTAATAAACACTAATCTCATGTTATGTTTGGATTATTGTCTATTTTCTGTTTGGCTCACCGAGGTTATAAACACAAAGCACGGTTCAGCAAAAGTCTCAGCCTGAGTTACTTGTTCCGAGTTCCGACGCATTCCTCGTCTGTTGCTAAGGCTATCTCCTAGGAGTATCTAAATGCTGTATTTGGTGTGTTACTACTAAGGAATAGTAGTAATTAATTGGTAACCACATGGCGAGAGCAATCCAGGCAAAATGTTACTTTTTTTAATCTACCACTACACCCATCCGACGGTGGCATGGACTCAATGCAAACGCGGTGACAGTGGCGACGCCCGTCTCTCGCCCATACACGTCCGACCTCTTGTGTTGCAGTGCTGGCATTGGCATTGTAGAACTAATCATCATTCCAGTTGAAAGTACACCCAGAAAAAATTAGATACGCTGAGAGACAATTCTGAGAGACTAGACGACTCCATCATAAGCAGGCATTGGCATCGTACTAATCAGCATTTTTATATATTAAGCTGAAAAATCTCAGTACGTACATATCATGTCAGCACCATCTGAACTTATCTCAAATACTGCTGTTTCATCGCCTCACAAAAGGGCAACTGCCAGTCTACGACAAGTCCCAGAATCGTAAGTCTGCTAAATTTGCTCCAAAATAAAAGCAGGTAGGCTGTTTATTAAATGATTATTATCCCTGATCTGCTATTTATGGAGGATTTTGAAGCAATCCTGCCAATCTTTAGGCATCATCAGTTCAAAATTTCCCAGCCATCCTCATTAGAACCCCCCTGCTTGCCATTGTCTTCGACCACCCAACCTGCGCCTTCGCTGTCGCAGCCATCTATCATTTCAACCATTCTCTCGTCGACATCTGGATCTTCAACAGCTGCCCTTGCACCTTCAGCGACTGTATGTTTATCTGTAGACTCAACTGCTTCAGCAGTCCTATCTGACGAACTCCCGCTCTTGTGAAGCGAGGAATGCAGCGAAGAGGAAAGACTTGACATTGTTGATCGCTGCAACTTGCTCCATGATAAGCGCTCATTCACTATTCGCTTGAGTTGCGACACATCCTCACAGATAACAGACATCTCACCTCTGCATAAGGAAAGCCATATAAGAATTGCAGTACTCCATTAGATTTAATATCCTTAATATAAATAATTAAGAATTAGCTGACTGGTACAGTGGTACTTCAGAAATGATATCTGAACAGTTACAAAAATCACACTAAATAACAAAAGGAAAATCCAGGACGTACAAATATATAATGTTTTAGACACTTGCACAGTTCACAATATGTAACTTGACGGCTATTTTTTACTGATATGTTGGTAACATAATTTCGTGGAAATATTTCACATGAAAAATCAAATGGGGCTATTTTCACCTAACCAACTTCGATAGCTCTTCTGTATATTAGTTGCCCACATAGGGAAGTTGGACTGCAGTCTTTAAAACATTATTTATTTCTGAACGGATGTATTACACAAGAATTATCTGATTTACAATGTCGCTAGGAAGACTATTATACTGATTTCATAACCAAACTACGTAAGGATTATTTTGATTTTCGAAGGTGTAGGAGTATGTTTGTGATCATCTTCCGAAGATGATAATAGATCATAGAACGTTCCAAAGTACCATCAATTATAGTCTATTTGAGATAATTACGTAAAGTAAGTAATGCTGAATGAAACAGTTTAGTGATACCAAAGTAGCAAACATTAAATGAGAACTTACTGAAGTGTATCCACAATTCGACCCCGTTCAACCAAGAAGTCCTTCAGCTGCTCATCCAAACAATACAAAGCAACATTAACAATTGAAACCGAACAAAAATTATTCCTACTTCTAGCAGTACTAAAAGATAAAACGTGGATGAACTCCGCAAAATTACCAATAAAATCATTTATGAGACTGAGTAAATAGTGATAATCAGTACTTCCTCTGTCCCACAATATAAGACATTTTGGCAAGCTAAAATGGTTTGTGAAAAAGGTCTTATATTCAGAGGGAGTATCAAACGTAAAGCAAGATAACTTAGGGAACATGAAAATAACACAGATAAAACAGCAAAATAATATAAAGGCAGGCTGCAGGCTCAAACCTTCAAATTCTCCTCAGCTTCTTTCTGCAGCCTTCTTGATTCTTCAACAATGGAATTCATCTCCTTTTCCTGTTTGCTAAGTAGTGCCTGAGCCGAAGCTTCCTTTTCAACCTTTTCCTTCTCAGCCTCTTCATATTCCTGTTGTGCAGCAGCCAATCTTTCCTCGAGAGTTTGCTGTATCTATGTAGACCAAATTTGCAGGCCATGTTTAGATTCAAGTCAAAGTTAATTTGCAACTCAATGTATCCAATATAAACTAAAAATTCTTTTAAACTAAGAGCAACTGTGTTTTTTCATAAAATTATTTTAAATTATGAGCAACTATGCTTTGTCATAAAATTAAGTTTGTGTAACAATAAATGACAGAACATCTGGATACAACCAAGACATGACAGACCATCTGTTCTATGTTCTTTTAGAGAAACTTGGTCCATGGAGAAAAAATATGAACTCCTATCATCAAAGAATTAACATGATGCCAACTATAATAACGTAGGAGGGGTCATATTCAGTTATTCGCTTCCCTTTCAGTTTTCATGCAGGATGCTAGCTACATGCAAAATATGCTATTAAACAAAAGCATAAAGATACTACCTCTTCAATCACAACTAGATAACTATTCCTCTCTTCTGACAGCCTCTGAAGTCGAGATTGGAGCTCACGTGCCTCCGTGGTCAAAATAGATCTCTCACCGAAAACCTCACCAGCATGCTGTATATAGCGCAAATGATCAGATTCCTTCAGGCTAGGTAACTCATTGAGTTCCCACTTTCATAAAATAATAATTGATCAGGGGGATAAAAGAGCAAACCATATCATTTGCTTCTTTTGCATGATTCAACATCTCTTTGAGCTCCTCAACTTTGGTGAGAATGCTTGTACCAGCAATAGATGATTCACACTTGGCCACTTTAGCCTTTTCTTCAAGAAGTTCTACATCCTCTATCATCTTCGTAACCAGCTCAAGTGAGGGTAACAGATCGTTCTGCATTATGCCACAACACAACATTAAGTGTCCAACTAAAATAGCGATTGGCGAAGCAGCCATTATAATAGACAGGGTGTATTTGAACTCTTAGATAAACCAGTATTCACAGTTTTCCAAATACATCAAGTATTATAAAGAAAGCTAACAAATAAATCATGGTTGATTCAGTGTCTTGGACAGAAGCACAGGAAAATCGTGTAGTTTTAGCTCTGTAGACGTTCAAATGTGAAGTAGCTATAGGTCAGCTATCATAAATGGTGTTTTCTTAGAAAGAGGGTTTCATTTAAGGAAGTTTCTTATGTCAGACTGAGCACACAAGAATGACCAATATGCAGCGTATTCACTGCAATGGCCAAAAATGACTTCTTGATTACCTACTACAGCCTGGACTGACTAGTGACTGCAGCAAGCATGCTACCACCAAATGACCATTTTCATACTAGATCAGCCGCTCTCCTACAGATTCAAAAAATGCAGCCAAATCTTGAAAATCTTCTTTATATACACCAGAATAAGTATGTTCATGACACAAGATCTGCCACTCTCCTATATATATTCTTTTTAGTTTCCTTCTTTGCTATCAGCCCATTCGAAGGAGTCGACTAATGGTTCACTTCATGTCAATGTATGAAACATGATGTATTGAGGTTGACTTGTGACGCAGGGTGATCTCTTTAACAGAAAGCACATCGTGTCTAATCAGCCGTTTTAATCCATACATACTATTAACACACCAAAAAAAGGGCTTCATTTCTTTCACATACTTCTAGTAATCAAGTGTGAACAACAAACTAAGTGCAATCCACATACCCACAGGTGCATGTAACCATACAAACATACAAGCACATGGGAGTTAATGTGCCCATAACAAATGTTTCTAAAAGGTCAGCACAGAGAGTTTCTGTAGATAGAGTACCTTCTTGTTTTTGGCATCAGCAATGGAATCCTCAAGTGACTCAATACTAACAGAATGGCTTGAATGAGTTGAAGCCATCGGGACAAAGTGATTAGAATTGAGATCGGGAATCAAATCACTTTCAGAAGACAAGAATGTGTCACCATGCATAATTCTATGCCCTGACTGCTGCTCGTTGTAATCAATGTCCGCACTGTTTATATTCTTCTGCACTAAGACTCCAGCAGACCCAACAAAGGATTCTCGGATGTCTGGGATAGGAGAATCCAGCACAGATGCAAAAGCATCTTTTTCAATACTGACAAATTTAGGTGATACTTCACTGTTGGGAACAGGAGCAGAAGTCTTGGAACATATGTCCAGATAATTATAAGGAAGCTTCACAGAACTATCCTCAAAATATTGCTCTTCGACTTGTGCAACATTAAGATTTATTCTGTCATTCCCATTTTTTCCCATGGGTGATTGAACAATATATTCGCTTGATAAAGATCCACCATTTCCAACTGGATTATCTGAATGATCTAAGTTACCCGTATAAAAGGATTTCAAATGATCTTCAAGGGTCAAATCACGCAGCTTATCATTACGTTCAGGGGCAGGATAGGACAGGAAATCTAGCTGTTCACTCATCGCTTGGAATGATGGAGTTACATCCAGTTCACCCACTACATTTTCTTGCATGTCAGTTATGACCTCTTTAGAAGATGTGCATCGTGCAGAATGAACGCTTCCATTAGCTTCATCCCGTACATTATACCCTGATTTGGTAGTCAATTCATTAGCATAACTTCAGATTACAGGAAAGGTAATAACTGAGTACTATTATCAATAGAGAAAATATTCCTGCAACTTATTGAAGATAAGGAGTGTGTCCAGATTAGCGCTAAAGTGAAACCCGCAGGAGCTCAATGAGCCTTTAAGGCAATCGTAAGAAAGTCTTTGACACAGCCTTGAGACATTATTTTACTTGATACTAAAAAAAGTTAAATTTCAAAACAGTCACCGGTATGTTACCCAAATCACCAAGTGCTACACAATTTAGCTTTGGGCTCACAGCCTTATCCTAAAACCAGAAGATCCAAACACCACAATCCCTACACGACGCTAACAACTAACGCATGAAACATCTTCAGTTAGATCTATTTTACAGTAAGGATATATCGACAAAAGTATCCAGATCGCCCATGATAAAATGTAACCATCAGCATCTCAATATTTATACTTACCAGCAGATGATGAACTTCCCGTTTCACGCACACCATGGTTAGCAGATACGTTTCTGACAAGGTCGCCCACTAATACCTCGGGTTCGTGATGGATGCTAGAAATCCCAGTTGAACCTGTCAAAGATGGGATGGCTTTGTCAAGTAACCACCGTGGAATCAATATATTTATGGTGCTATATTGCGACAGGCTACGTCATACAGTGATCAAATAGTCTCAATATTCAAACTTACCAGCAGATGATGAACGTCCTGTTTCACGCACACTTTGATTAGAAGATAATAAGTTTCTGGCGAAGTCGTCCTCAGACACTGCAGCTTCGTGACCAACGCTAGGAACTCCAACTGAGCCTACCATAGATGGCATGATTTCGTCAAGGACGGCAACCACAGCAGAATCAGGATCGTTGTTGTGCTCAATTGCGACAGCCTTCAGCATACGAGGGTCGACCTGCAGAAAGGGTCACATACAAAATGTTACCACTTCGACAGAAGCAGCGGAAAACATATACCCTGCACGGCAGATTACCCATGCGCATAAAACGATTTCCTCTAAGGCCGGGATAATCCCCACCAATCCCAAAAAAATACAAACAGGGCCTAAAAGGAAGAAATTCCTCAAAAAATGCCTAAAAGGAAGAACCAAACTAAGGAAAACCCGATCTAAAAATACTCTAGTCTGCGCAGGGATCACACACCGCACCAAGGCTACTAGAGTGCCCAATGGAAATCAATATATCAATCTGTAACGAAATCTCTCCTACAAGTGAAATTCAGAAGAACCCGGACACTCACCTCGCCGGCTAATTAAAAATTCCTATCACCTCCCCCCTTCTCCTCCGAGCAACACAAGTAGATTCATGCGAGACAGAACGGGGAATCGATCGATTCGTACCTGAGGGAATAGCTCACAGAGTGAGCGGAAGACGGTCATGTGGTCGCCCATCTCCGAACCCTAGAAGCCGAGGAACAAGGATCGGCGATGAAATACAGGGAGCCGGCGACTGAGGGCTGGTTCCGACGCCGCGTTGGGGATAGATTAGTGTTTGGGGGCGGCTGCTCTTTGATTGGGCAAGGGGAGGAGAGGAGGCGAGATGTAGTGAAGAACGGATTGAATTGAACGAAGGTGAGGAGGCGGTACCCGATAAAGAGTCAGACCGACTCAGGGCTGAGCGATGGATTTTACCCGGCTGGCCCTCGCTTACGTTTTACGTTTAGGCCCTCCTTTTTATAATAAAAACATCAGCCTCCTTGGCTGGTTTTTTTTTTACAATCGATTCAATATTATAGCAGCAAAAGTACATGATAGAGATAAATTAGCTGACTACAGCGATTTCAAAAGAAATACTAAAAGAGACAAGCAAATCTTCGAAATCTTCAAGCCCTTTCTTTTTTCATGACACAATCTTGTACTTTTCTGAAGTCAGCCGTAGAACAATGAAAAAGATACAAAACCATAAACCCGTGAATACCAACGAAGTTTTTCCCATAATTTTAATTTTGAGCCGCAAATGTCAAACATTTGTGCACGCACGCAGCCATTAAATTAATCAACCAACATCGTCAAGAGTACCAACACTTATATTCCATGAAAAAACAATCGAACAAATTGGTTGACATCGTTGGGAGCCGAGAGAACGAATCACCATTGTCGAAAACGTAGTAGCCAGGACAGATATTGCGAAGACAATCCTCCGCGCGGCAACCATGAGAAAAAAAATCCAAAATGGAACAGTCGAAGCAAAATCTGAAGAACCATATCTAGACAAATATAATCTTTCAACACCACCATTGACGCTGAGAAGTAGATCTCATCGTCGAACGAAGGGCCGAAAATTACTTATTATAGACGAAACCATCTCCATTGAAGAAGAAAACAGCTACCAAAACCCTAATCCAATATATTAGGAAACACTAATTTTATTGAAAACTCCACTCATAGATCGGGTTCCCCACCCCTCTAGACGCCGGCGAGGCCAGCCGAAGGGGGAACCGACCTATGGTGGAGACGGAGGTGGTGGCGGCGGCTAGGTCTTCCGAGAGAAGCTCTCGTAGGAACGGGTACCTCCTTGGTTGGGTTTTCACAGTTAATTTTTTTTTTGTTCTTTAATTTTTGCTTAAGCGTGTGTACGTACGATGGGTTGGGGGCTGATTTATGATTCCTATAGACGCCGGCGAGGCCAGCCGAAGGGGGAACCGACCTATGGTGGAGACGGAGGTGGTGGCGGCGGCTAGGTCTTCCGAGAGAAGCTCTCGTAGGAACGGGTACCTCCTTGGTTGGGTTTTCACAGTTAATTTTTTATTTATTTTTGTTCTTTAATTTTTGCTTAAGCGTGTGTAGGTACGATGGGTTGGGGGCTGATTTATGATTCCTACAAAGAAAGAGTACGCAGCTGTATAATTCAAAGGAAACGGAAGAAGGTGATGGACGTGTGTCGGTGTGTGTGAACAGCCGAATCATATCTTAGCCACGAAGGAAGTATTGATGACGATCTACGACATTTGACCTATAATAACGGAAAATACAAGATGAACTGTTCTATGACGTTGCCTCGTCCAATTCAGCGTAAGTACCGACGTACATAGTGCAAACGCAAAATGTATTCAGGTTGAATTATTACTGTGGAAACGGTAACTGAAATCAATTTGCTGCCGACAAGCAGCATCGAGCCATCCTATGCATGCAAAGGACATCACAGCTTCAGAAGATGTCACAAGCCACAGCATAGGTTCAGGAAGATACCACAGCAAACACATGTCATGCGAATATGCCATAGATTTTTAAGAGTACGGGTCTGACTTCGACCTGAGAACCGAGATGGTACCAATACATGAAAGTTGCAGGAGTACAGATAAACCGCCAGGCTACACCATCTGGCTGCTCGACTCGGTTCAAAACAATAGAGCCAAAATTAGTTCTCCTTATGGGACAATTTAAACTGTCTAATGACCATTTTAGAAGCTACTAACTGTAGCCGAAGATAGGGGCTAGTCCACCTAGACATGACTAATCCTCCTCCTCCTCCACCTTCAGGTCCTGCAGCTTTGACCCCAGACCATCGTCGCCATTATCCTTCCCATCCTTCTCCTCGTCATCGTCGCCGTCCTCCCCATCCTCTTCGTCATCATCATCTTCCGGGTCCCCCTCAGGGTCGTTCTCATCCAGTGGGCCGAGCACATCGAGTGAGTTCTTGCCTCCCTTCAGAATCTCTTTCACCTCATCAATCCCTTCATCAGAGATGAAATTCGCATTCATGTTCAGTAGCACAAAACCTGGCTTGTTCGTCACTGCTTGAGCAAAGCACCTGGCTCCAGACCTCTGAAACAGATTTGTGCTCACATCAAGCTCCTTCAGGTCTGGGTGGCCTTCTTGCAGAGATTGTGCAATCGCGACAGCACCAGCATCCTTCAGTTCATTCTCAGCCAGTGTGAGCTTCTTGAGCGACTGCATTGCTGTTAAGCATTCTGCCAAGCCTTTGGCTGCTGCAGCAGTTATCTCATTTCCGGCCATTTCAAGGATCTCCAACTGAGGTGCTGAGTGTTTCAGGACATCCGTGATTGCTAGTGTACCCCCGTTCTCGAGATTCAGGTCACTGAGATACAGCTCAACCAGATCATGAAGCTTTGGAAGCGTCTTGCTAAGAGCTACTCCTGCCTCGACACCAAATAAATTGTCCCTGATATCAAGTTTCTTCAGACGGCTACATGTCCCTAATGCCTCAGCCAGTGCCACTCCACCATCAGATCCTATCCTGGTAGCAGAGCACCTAAAACTCTCCAGATTTGGAGAACGCTTAACCATCTCAGCAATTGGCATAGCACCTTCATCACCAGTCATATTGTTGTGGAAGTGAAGAACCTTAAGATTCTCAGTTGAAGGAATAAGCTCAGACAGAGCTTTTGCAGCTTCCTCTGATATACCATCGTTCATCACATATAGTTCTTCAAGGCTGTCCTGTGATTTCAGCAGTTCGCTGAATGCCCTGACACCCTTCTCACCTAAAGCATTGTCAGAGATGTTCAGGTATCTCAGTACAGAGCCTGCTAGAGCTTTGGAGAATATGCGCATCACATCAAGGGCTTCATCCTCAGGCCTTCCAGCAACAAAATCTGAGAGATCTACCTCTGTGAGCTGTGTTTTTATTGATTCAAGAATTGGCCCAGCAATATTGGCAGCACCAATACCAAAGCTCCTATTGCTGAAACAAATCCTCTTATAAGAGGATCCTGGTTTTGTCAATGGACTAAGAAGCTCCTTTGCTTCGTCTGCCTCAATAAAAGCACGCTTGCCACCAGATATATCAAATACAGTATCAGCAACCTCAAGAGGTGAATCAATAACAGGTGCTTCTGGTTCTGCGGTTCTCCCTGGGCCTTTTTTCAGGACTTCCAGCATCAGCTTGCTAGTTTCTTTTGCATATAGCTGGACAGCAGAACTCCCGTCACCATCAGGCTCCTTCTTAAAATGCTCATCTGCAGAAGCAAAGCACATATCTTCGATCCTTTTAGCATTCTCGTGAGCCTCTTCTTTGCCCAAAAGGCCATATTTGCGGGAGAAGATTGACTCTGAAGACAGATTCTTGGTCATCCTCTCTACAAGCATCAGACGAGTGCTTTCACTCGGTGGCCACAATTTGATGGAGAATGTCCGGGGTTGGAAATCTTGCGCTGCTGAATCCATGTGGAATTGGGGCACTTGCACAACAACCTGCTGACAAACAGCAAGGATAAGCATAAACAAGATCCCAATTTACAGAAAGTATTACAATATACTAAGTAAACAATGAAATCAGTGAAGTATTTGAGGGCCTGTCACTGAGGTAGCAAACACTAGCACCAACAAGGATAAACTGAACATCAGCTAGCAAAACATACAAAATCTACGGTCTAACATCATCATCAATCCGTAAAGACAGGGCATTTTGCTCAAAACAGTTTGTTTGCAGGCTATATCAATGATACAATTAGCAATTACAGAACGAGAGTTTAACCCAAAAAGGAGAAAATAATGATGTGATGTAGCTAGCAGTGTTACCATTGACGGTCTACTATATGGCTCAACTGGCTACCGCTAGTATTTTTACACAACTAGCAGCCCTAAAAGCACTATAATGCTTCCGAGTTGAGAAAACAATAAGCTGCTATTAGATAGAACCTCGAGATCTAGTTGATCAAGCAAAAACTTTCAAGTTACTGCAAACTGTCAGTTCCCAAAGCCATGCATTAACTTCAGGTTCCATGTATACAAGGATGGATTGCGATTTAACAGTAGCAGTTTAATCGCTAGATCTGTCCCGTATCCGAATCTAATTTCAGCACAAATTCGAAGCTTAAGCTAAGCAAAACAGCGTCTACTATCAGTCAAAACAACTAACTCCGGTTCAGGGTGTCGGGATAGCGACCACGGTATTTTCGCCCGATGCCCATGACACCGGAAGACGAGAAAATACACGGGAAACAAACTCACGGATATTTTTTAGAAAAAAAGTCCGGATCTGATTTCAGGAGCTCTCTGATCTAAGCCAGTTTAAGAAGGATCTACAAACGAGCACGACACAGAAATCAGATGCGGCCTTTTCTTACCTCAGATCTCAACGTCGGCACCGTCGTGGACTCGAGCCCGGCTGCGTCGAGGGCGGGTAGAGGATGGGGGCGGCGCGCCGGCCGGAAGGAGGCGGGAGGGAGAGTCGAGGGTTTGTGCGAGGGGAGACTGGAACAGGAAGATGCGGCGGCCGGCGGAGATGCGGAGCGTGGGGTTTGTGTAGTGGTGGGCTTCTGTAGGGTTTCTTTTTTTTTAGTAGGGTTTCTGGATGCGGTTGCGTCTCGCGAGTCGCGACGTCGCTCCGTGGCCGTCCGATCCGGGAGTTTGGGGAGCGGGGGGCCGGAGCGTGGGCTCCTGACCGTACGATTTTGGGGAGTTGTTTTTTAGGGGAGCGTCAGTTTGAAGTGAGCGCGCCGGGATACTGTCGGTGATCCGGGTTTCGAAATTCAAAACTCGCTGATGGCCGCGCTGGACTCAACTAACTGCATCGAAGAAAAATGATCTACTGTAGTAGGTTCTCGAGCATGCGGCGTAGGCCAGGACTGAACGCAGAAATTGTATGGCTAGCGATCCGATTTCTGAAGAAATGGGCGATAATTGAGGTTTGATTTGTAAATGGATGGATGAGATTGCTACTGTGGAATCGCAGTTGCAGCGATCTCATTCCTGAGCACCCCTAACAAATGAAGTTCTTGATCGAACATGATCTCCAGGTAGTACTGGGTACTGTATTGTTCATTCGTCATTGTTGTTGTGAGCAAAGCAATGGTGTAAAATTCTCGATCATTCGCAAGGCATTCGAATTTCAGAATCGTCTGTCAATCCTAAAAAAATACTTTTTTCCCTATAATAAACATCGACTTCACCCCTTCAAGTTTCAGTATCAAAACCAAACTACCATTACAATATCAGCGCAAAAATAATAATAATAGCATTACAGTAAAGTAGCTTCCGGATGATTTGCACAGCTCCCTCTATTCAACAGATAAATAGTCAGATTATGAAAATATGCAGTTCTGCACAACTGCTCTGAAACAGCAAAAAAAATACACTGTTTCTCCTGCAGTGAACTTTCAGAGGCTGGCATTACAACTAAAAGGGGGAGGAGAGAAAACAATGCATTCCTTCTCACGTGCTAGACTATTTAGCAGAACCGGAATCATGTCACTTGTTCCACATTCTTTTCTGCGCATCAAAACTAGCAACAACCGCAGACTGCTTCTTGGAATTCAGCAGTTTCGCTACCTCCGTGTAGTAAGCGTTCGCGTCGAGATAATCCAATACCTTTACTAGCTTTCCATTCGTCTGGTGGAGGACAGTCTGACCATCCGTCTCTATATGACCAGAACTAACACTGATAGCCCTTTCAGTGATTGAGTGATTTATATGCGATTGCTGAACCAAGAACACAGCGCCAAGAAGCTCCCCAAGGAACATGTCCTGCGATGTTGAAAAGGAAAATAAGGAGAAATCGAAGGTCTGGTAATAAAAATGAACGACTTGAATATGAACCGTTCAAATGAAATATTTTAGTAAGGGTTTTTTCACTGATATTGGCCATTACTGAATTGTAGCACCGTAAAAGACAATGCTCATGGGTATGTGGATGTATAGACGAATGAAATAAGATCATCAAGAGAATATTTGTATGGAAGTTATTGCCTTTTATTTGGAGAGTGTATCATGTATGTATAACAACACTATTTATGGTTCATTGTATTTTAACTAGTACTACATTACGATAGTCTGGATATCAAACTTGTAATACAAACTTACAATGTGACGATATGCTCGGTTAGTCTTTTGCAGTTTCTGCATTGACAGC
Organism: Poa pratensis; assembly: GCA_947311845.1. NCBI lineage: Eukaryota > Viridiplantae > Streptophyta > Magnoliopsida > Poales > Poaceae > Poa > Poa pratensis. The sequence goes on from CAMZMU010000037.1 coordinate 28,683,311, forward strand.
AACAGCTGACCCACAAATGATGATTCAGGAGTCTTCTCAGCAGCATGTAGTGATCTTACGACTTCTTCGAAAGAAGCCACCTGGCGCTGAGCTCTCAAAGGAATGAGAGTGATGTCTAAATCAGATTCTACAACAGCCTTGGCAGCTTGAGGGTCGAGAAAGAAATTGAACTCCGAAAACTTATTTGATGGAACAGTGAACACATTGCCTTCCTCTCCATTTCCATCAGCCAGATGACTCCCGACTATATAAATGTGCTGTGTAGAATTAAAATTCGAATTTTTTAGTTAAAAACTTTCTTCCATTGAAATGCAGTAAGGTATTCACAATGTTTGGAAACTAACCTCAATTATTGATTTTGCTTCTCTGTCAGATAGAATGATGTTAGCTATGTTTGTGAGAGGACCATTTGTCAGGATGGTTATCTTGTCATTTTGTTTGAGTTCTTCCCTAATATGTTGCCAAACTTCAAAAGCCAATGGCTGTCTAAGCTCAGGGTTCGCCGTGTCCCTTGGAGCACCATATTTTACTGAATTTTCTGCTGTGTACCTGATAAAAAGGAGATTAAGTACCGCATGGTCTACATATCTGTCATACTAGACTGTAATATACTATGTATAATATCAAGTTGTGTCTTTATCCCGTCAAAAAAAAAGTTGTGTCTTTATCGTACAGAATGATGTCAGTAAAATCATATTGTGCCACAAAACCCCAAAATATCTAGATCTAAGGTTTTTTGCATTTTAAATCACTGAAACCATGCATTAGTACCTTCTAGGACTTCTGGGCAACACCCGGGCTAGTCCAAAAAGGGTGTCAGTGTCAAGAGAACCCCCAGAACCATGTGGTATGGCCTTCACGTATTCACATCCCAGGTCAGGGGCGCCAAGCGCAGTGATGTTTCCAAGACCTACTGGAATGTCATCACGACCCATCATATGAAGAACGTCATAGATAATATCTATTGTAGCCGGATTTGCCCAGCCATTGCCACTTACCAATATCCCCTGCATATGTAAGAACATAAATGACTATTGGATTTATAGCAGGTAATTGTTTGCTGCGTTCTTCTGCAAACTTTTTTGCAAGTTTATGAAAAGGGGAAATCAGCACAGATAATACTGACCCTTAGGTCAATTGCTTCGATAGGTGCTTTAAGGAGGCAGAGGAGGGCAACAAAATCTCCTGGACTCATATCCATGTCAAAAATGACGGCCTTTCCTCTAATCTGATGTTTGAAATCAGGTTTGTAAACAATCTCTTTGTAGTGATGAAACTGGCTGGTGAAGTTGAAGAGGCCAGTGTGTTCAGGACGATTCAGGACCTGCATGTGGTTATGAGAAAATATTTGACTTGGAAATAGGGCATCAAACGATATGTTGAGTGCAGACTACTACAGAGAAATCTCTTACGCCATTGTTCACTCCATCTATTTGATCATTATTAGTCATCTCTATTGCTCCTTTTAATTAAGAATTTTCATAGTTTTGAAATGGTGTTAAAACTGCAAACTTGGATTGCAAAATGGGTTGTTTAATCAAATTAAACAGAATTTTTATCCTACTGTTTTGGCTGAAGTTTGTTGACTGAAATTCCAAGAATAATAGAGCTTTCCATGTACTTGTATGAAACAAATGTAAGGCTTGATTTTATCAGTAGTCTTAAATGGAGACATACTAGGCATACCTCAAGAGCAACTGCCCCAAAAGCAAACAATTACAAGATTCACAAGTGGATAAAATGCAAAGAAATGGAAGACACAATTTAGGTCGTCCTCAGCTAAACATTTTTCTAAGCATGCCTCAAGGGTTAACAAAAGTTTTGTTAGAAAATATCATTCTGAAGTATGTTCATAACAACAGAGGATCAAATCAAAGTAAGCATGTGCTTCAGAATTAACTACCTCAAGAAAGTTGTCGAAAAACTCTCTATCAAGAGGGCTTTTAACATTTCTATTAGGTTTTGCCTTCACTGCAACAAGTACAGCAACTGAGTCAGGACCTTGCACCTCTTTGGTGTATCCATCCTGGTAAAATATTCAGTCCATTATGTTATATATATCAAGATGACCCCCCAAGTCTTAACGATATAATAATTAAATTTTGCAATTGCGCCTATATCTCTACTGGTACTGACTTTCTGATGCTGTGTAATATACTTAATAATTTCCATTCTAAACTACAATTACCTGGCATTTCCCTTTAATGCTCCCTTTCGAAACGCAAAATGAATCATCGAGTCCTGTCTGAACATGACCGCTGTGCACACCACCTTTCAGTAAGTTAAATTTGGGGGTTGCATGTCCATCAAAGAATGGATTTGATCCATCATGCACACCATACGGTTCATTGGATGTAACCACAGTTATGTTCATCACTTCCATCTCAGCAAAATCGTTCTCACCATTCGGTTTCTGACCGTTGCGCATTATTGAGAGTGCCACACCACACATAAAAGAATCCCACATAAAGTAACTCTGTAATTATTAGAGCGGAAGGAACAAAGTTAAACCAACAACTGAAGTAGGGGTTCAGATAATCTTAAGACATGTAAGAACTTACTGTGTAGAATTGGTCATCAAACCAAGTATCACGAGTAATCTTCAAAGATTGGAACGAGTACTGTGCTTCATAAGTGCTCTGTTGCTCCTCAAATGCCTTGAAGAAGGGCTCAGTGATTGGTATAGTGTTTGTTGCATCAAGTGGCACAAGGGTGATTGGGATACCAGAGTGAAAGACCTGTCATACCAAATAAAGAGGCAACACTAACTCCAAAGGCATTATAGCGTATTAGATGCTTGACGCTGGTTACAGTAAACAACGTGTGTACATCTAAGTTACCTGATACGCGCCAAAAGGGTCTCCAAATATGTTGAACTCAGCATACGGATTTTTAGTGTAAGCTGTAAACATGTTGCCATGGTCACCACATTGTCGTGGCACGCACGATGTGTCGTTCTTGGGGCAGCAGCCAGTGGGATTGCGCGATCTCACACCCCCACCCATTATGTAAATGTGCTTCACGTTTTTCTTTAGGTGTGGATTCCTCATTAGGAACAGTGCAAAGTTTGTATGTGTTCCAGTGAGGAAGACAGTCGTTGGCCCAGCGGATATAGTGTCAATCATCACTTGTTGAGTTGACGGTTGTTGAAGAGGGGAGTATCTTCTGTTTCCCTGATTCAAAAGCCAAAAGGAAGTTAAGAAATGTAGTGCCTTCCAGTATACACTTCCTGAACTAATATACGACCATATTTCCAGAAAAAAACCATAAATGTGGATCTTTATCTTTGTTTTGTACCTGAGGAAGAATTTCACGCCGAACTCCATAATTCGCGTTGATGTCCAAACGGCCACCTGCTCCCTGCGGAATTGCTTGTCGGTATCGACACCCCCCTACTGTTGACATTTCCTGGAGAATTTCAGTCACAAGCAAAACAAATACTGAATAACTGTAGTCGACTGAAAAATAGCAATGTAGAATTTGATGGTGCGGAAATTGCAAGAAGAATAGGATAGAGACAACCCATATATTGGACCTGATCAATTATTGATAAATAGCCACCAACGTCAGGATAAATTCTACCATCATCCGATATACCACCCTCTCCTCCGACTCCCACTGCAATGTCATCACGGCCCATCATGTAGAGGAGATCATACAACTGGTTTACGGCATGGCCAGCATCAGCCCATGAGTTTGCGCTGATAGTTATAGCCTGTGAAACACTACCAAATTAATTTCTGAACAACAGGGTCACAATTAATTTCTGAACAACAGGGTCACGGGGATACAAGAAAACACACAATGAAGTACAGTTGAGCTCATAACACGCTCACACATAACATACTCTAGACTTCTACGCCTTTTGGACAGATAACATTTTATATTTTTCTTCAATGCGAATTACATCTATAACCACAACTGTTATGCAAACGACATTAGGCCAAAGTACCAGTGTTAATTAATAGAACAAAAGTAATATAACTAGTAGATCTGAATCGGTAAATCTGAACTAGATAAAACTCATGCAAGCATTTCGTCGAGCAATTTCCAAGGGCCTAAAATACAGCCATTTCTAAGGCGAACCTACCTCTGAAGATCATGAAGGATTAGGAGCTAGGGAGCAGCATGGTTGCACGGCACCCGTCGACAGAGTTAGACAAACGAAGGATTGCGGTTGCCGCCACCGGTCGGAGCACGCAAAATGGCATGTGCCATATCTGCCTCGCCGTGAGCACACAGATTCCGGTGGGCTCGAAGCCTCTAGGCGCTTACGGACCGAAGAGCGGCGTGTAGGTGGCGCGCCGGTGTCCCCCCGCGGGCACGGCTGCTTGAGAGCACGGCCATGAATTCACAGTTACGGCATGGTACGCAGGCTGAGGCCCTCCTGGCCGGACATTGGGTTGGGCGCAGGTTAACAAGAGCTGCTACCCGACCGTATACTGCTGTGGAGCAACGTAATCCCATCTTCTTCAACTTTCGTTCTCCGCCGCGTCGACGCCCTCCCGACACTCGCGGTAGCCGGCGGTGCCGCACTTTCTCGCTGCAACGTCACCACTGCCGGCCGCCGCCGCCCCCAAGACCCCGGGTACCAATCTATTTCCGGGAAGCGCGATATTCCTGACACCTCGACCCTGACCGGCCTGCGAGGTCTCTGACCTGACCAGACCTGACCTGAATCTTAGGCCTCCTTTGATTTGTAGGATTTCCAAAGGAATTTTGCAGGATTTAGACCCTATGGATTTTTTTTCTTCCGTATGTGTTTGATTCATAGGATTGTAACTTGCAGGAAATTTTCCCATAGGAATTTTGTAGTGTAGTTTTGGAGGAAAACAAACATGAGCTCAGACCTCATGGAAAAAATCCTATGTCTTGATCCTATGTTCATAGGATTTCACTGTACATGACAACTCAATCCTACACAATTCCTATTCCCTTGGTTTTCCTACCCTGTGAATCAAAGGAGGCCTTAGCCGGCGGCGAGGTTTCAGAGAGAGAGCCATCGAAGCTGCAGGGGTGGGATGAAACGGGTGAACAAGAGGAACGTAGTCTCCATCGGACGGCTGAACGGGATCCGACGAGATCCTCTTTTTGGTTAGTAAGTTTTTTAATAAAAAATGAGAATATATTAAACAGAAGAAAATATTTATATTATCTTAATACTGCAAACTGAATCATATACAAGTAATCTGGAAAAAAATCCCAAATGTTCTCAACGATATATCTCAAAAACGTGTAAAATCTGAATTTAAAATACTTCATATTTTTAGCTACACAAAAATGAAAAATGTACATATTTGAGTATAGTGAACGATGCACATTTTCAAATATCTAAAATTTAATTTTTAATTCATTTTTGTGTAGACCATAATATAAAAAATGTAGTTTAAGATCATTGACTACATCCATACTTTTCTCTAGCTTTTTTTTTGAAACATATAAATATATTTTTAATTTTTTTAAAACAAAGTGATCGCTGGAGTTCGGGAGGCAAAGTGACTTTTCGACAAAAGAAAAAGTACTACTCTCTCAATATTATGACATACTGAATCATATGGTGGGGGACTGTGAGGCGAGAACGGTGAAATTTACTAATTTAATCGCACACAAAGTAGACTCAAAAGTAAACTATAAGAAAGTTACTATAATCCTTTTTTAGAAAATTCTGAAATGTTAGCCTCGAAGTGGACAAGTTTGAACTAACTTTAAGAACAGTCAAAATTTAAAGATGAAAAATATGATGCTAACGCGAAGATAACACACTATGACGATGTGTGTAACAAGAGAGATGTGAGGGCAACAGCTTGAGCAAAGGGCATTGATGAGATGGTTGCACAAAGTTTGCCAATATTTCAGTTGGCCCTTTTCTTGTTCGATTAGATCCGATCAATCATGTGGCTATATGTTTGTCATGGTTTTCTCTAAGACGTCATCACATAAACTATTGAAAGGGCAAAGCGACATCTTTTGATGCCGCAAATGGGAATCCAAATTCGATCATCATACTGAGAAAATGTTACAAATTATGGTACGGATAGCATTCACGTTAATATTCACAATGTAATTTGTCAGGTTTGGAGTTATCGTTGATATCTTCGTAGTGTCGTAGTTGTTGATAGTTTTCCTGAAAACTTGGTCAAACTTTACATTGTTGACTTTCGAAAAAAAAATACGCCTTAGTTTGCGAAATGGAGGGAGTACTATATTAATGTGATGCGCAAAAAAATCAAATTATGGTCAAATAGATTATTCATCGAGAGGAAGCAATGTAGGAGTATCTCATAAGCTTTTGACACCACTTAATTATTTACGAGGCTGAAAACACACCCCAAATGTTGTACAAAAATCTGAAAAATATTTTAGTACACAAACATAATATGCATTTATCATGTCACAAAATTCGGAACAGATTTTGAACCACAACATGAGAAACAAAAAAAAAAAATCAGCATTACGGTGTTCATGAATTTTTTCCTGAAAGATGCTAAACCCATAATTTTTCTCCATGTACAATTATCTTTAAAAATATTTTTGACAAAAAAAAACAATGCACTGATTGCTTGCAAAGGAAATCCACTTATTACCGGGCACAGCAGCGCAGCAGTCTGAAACGTAACAGTTTAATCGGTTCGTGTTCGCTGGCTACAACACAGATTATTAAACGTGGCCGCCAGACTGCCTCCACAGCCAATTTAATTTTGTAGGCCTCCACAGGTAGCGGTCGACGACGAGTCCACATGCACTGTCGACGTGCATGCATGGCACGCCTGCTGCTTCATACTGTAATACTCATTTTCGTTTTCTCCTATTCCCGACGTCACTCTCCGTTTTCAGTTTGGGGAACCCACGCATTTTCTTTCCACCGAAAGTAGATGTTCAAAACCGTAAGAATAGTGGAGAACTTAAAAAATACAGGGGAATATATAAGTGAAGATAAGCTCTCCGTATGGGCCGATGGTGACATGACGCATGCAGAGACCAACAAAATGTTCTGTGCCCATATCCCAGCATAATAACCTGTCAAAAACATTTGTTTAATCGTATGGGCCGACGTAGGCGCCGTATCCACCGTTCATTTTGTTTTTCCTCGCTCACACAAGTTTGGAATGACTATTCTCACAAAAGAAGAGAAAGAACAAGCTTGGAATGACGCAATGCTATCCGAACTCGGAATTTCTGCTCGGCCCCGGAACAAAAAGCGCGAACATTTCTATTCCCCCACCACCGTAGTCCTATTGCCGTCCAAATCATCGGCACCCACCACCCAGGACGAAAGCGCTCGTTCCACCGGTGGAGACAGACGACGGAAGACTGCAGAATAATCCAGTAATGGCGAGAGCGACGAGACGAAGAAAATCACGATCTTGGACTGGACCGTGGGCGAGCCGCAAACTTTTTTCTTGAGAGAAAGACAATGGAAGCAGCAAATTCAAGACCAAGCAAACATGGTGGGAGGAGCTAGCAGTAGCACAGTAGCTAGCACGTAGCACGGTTAATTACCTCGAGGTCGAACTCGGCGCGGTCCTGCTTGAGGAGGTAGAGGATGGCGAAGAGGTCGTCCGTGTCCACGTCGGTGTCCACCAGGATCCTCCGGGGCCTGCTCGCGCCCGCTCCCGCTCCCGCCGTGGCGATGGCGAACAGCGCCACGAGAAGAAGAAGCGAGAAGGGCGCCGACGACCTCCCCGCCATTGCAACCCAACTCCCAAGCTGGCGGTACTCTTTGAGCTTCTCCCGCGTATGAGTAATAGCAATGGCCAAACGACTCGTGCGTCTATATGTGGGCGAGTTCGTTACTCGATCGCTGTCTCCGGGTCCAGCGAGCTTTGATTGGTCATTTCGGTTCAGACTTGATGGAGCGCGCGTGCTAAGATGTTCTAGCTAGGGGGAGAAGAGATAAGAGAATCGATGGGATAGGTGCCCGATAAGAACCGAAATGGAAAAACGGGTCACCAGATGGAGGCTTCACCAATCGATGATCCGGCCTAGGATGCCCGGCTTGAGACTGGGTGCGTGGCGGGGCATGGGCATATGTCCAGAGTCCAAACTCCAAATTATTCTCAAGGAAAAGAGAGTCCAAGTTCTCCAGTTAACAGTTGGTTCTTCTGTATTAACCAATACAGCGTGGGTCGATGAAAATGAACACATATATTGTTGGAGCTTTCTGGGATTCTTTTTTTTTTGGAGCGAGTAACAAGTCTATAGTCTCTATACTACGTTAAGCTGGTTTTCAAATTAAAATGCATCGCCGGTGTCCGGTGGTACATCGAGAGTGTGGAAATACTATACACAGTGGCAGACTGAAACGAGGGTGGCGTGGCCTGTTTAAATATCGTTAACAGATCTGACGCCATACATATCTTTCGTCTGTATATCTGGCAGACGATCTCGTGCATCTCTGATTTGTCCCGATTAGCGAAACGACCATCTTCTGCTGGATCGTGCCAAACAACACGTCCTCCACGAGCCCCGACCTACTCTGGCGCTGGCGGTCAACGCTTGACTCGTAGCAGGCCCATCTGACATTATCCGGGGCGTGTCTACCGCTGCACATGCTGCACGGTCCACATCGACAAATTACTCGACACAAGTTCGATCTACCGCACGCGTTGACTGCCTACGTCGCCGAGTCGGCCGACGGAGGGTTGCTCTGGGCTCAGCGGGGCTTCACGATCTTCACTTGTGTGACACTCCGGCCCGTTTAAAACCAAGTTCAAATATAGCCCATGTGCATCAGCATGGGGATTCAAACTAATTAGTGAAGTCCCACCTCGTCAAAAAGCAAAATCTTGGCTTGCTTATTTCGGCCTGGCTCACTTTGTGGTAGTATATTTCACAATTTTCTGTTGAAAATCTTCTTTACTATCCTTCCATTCTATATATTAGTCGTCTCTGATTTAGTACACAAAACGTCATCTGTTATACTCCCTCCGCTCACTAATATAAGACATTTTAGCATTATTTAAATACGTGTATCTAGACGTATTTAGTGTACAGATTCACTCATTTTGAAATGTATGTAGTCCATATTAAAATATCTAAAATGCCTTACAAAAGTGAACATAGGGAGTATATACAATTTCTTTTACCATGAGAAATATGTAGTTAGCTAGATTTATGTAAATCAAAGATTATACATATTTTGTAATAAAATTATTACTAGTAGAGAAGGCGATTATATTTTTCTCATCGCATCAAGTTCTATTCATCCAATAAATCTGTCCGTAATGCAAATTATAATATAGCAAGAACACTATTCATAGAATTGATGGTACATATAACTGTAATTGATGGCTGCGGCCCATGGCGGGGGTGGTGATCCGAGCCAGTCCGCCTTGATCCTGGCCAGTGGAGGCAGTTCGGCACGATGACGACGACGTGACTCACCGGAGCCTGCGACTGCGTGGATAGGGCTGGCGCGGCCTTTGGACGGTTGTTGGTGGAGTTGGCCAGCGATGACGGCGCGCCTGGCCTCGGCCCAAATTGGGGCCCTTCGGGCCTGGATCAGGTTGACTGGGCCCTGCGGGATGATTGGTTTCGGGGGCATCCGACCTGGGAGCCCACCCTCTCACCATGGATGGTTGGGGCGCTGGATCCAGAAAAGAAGGGACTAGATCCGGCAGCCGCCTGGCTGCCCTGTTACAGGCTCTGCTGGTTAGACTGGCAGGTTTGTCCTGGTAGTTGTCCGAGGATCGGCTGGTTGGGTTCTTCCTCTCTTGTCAGTTCCGGTGTCCTGGTCGTGGTGATGTTCGGCCACACCGTGGGATAGCGATCCCGGACGCCGATGCGGCGGCCTCGGAAGGCGCACTGCGTGAGTGTCTTTTCGACGAACGACGCGGCAATGGTGACGACCCTAATTTTCGGCCATGTGGATGGAGAGAAGCGGGTGGCGGGGGATCTAGTGTTGGCGGTGTTTTGACAGAGGCAGCTCCCAAATTGCATTCTGGAAGCCTGACTCGGTGTCGGTGGACGGTCCCAAATACCGGGTGGCATGCGAAGTCTTTCCCGGGTGAAATCCTTTATCTCCGGCGGCGCCAACGGCGGCGATGCCTGCGGGTGTCGGTACCCTCTTGGTGACTCCGTTGTGCTTACCTTCTCCATGTCAGGGCTCTGGGTGAAAACCTTTGGCTGTGATCTTGTAGTGACCCAGCACACCACTGCATGTTGTAGTGTACAAGTCGTTGACATAATACTCACGAAAGGACCATTCCGTAAATATTACATCCTTCAGAGTGGTACAACAGAAACATAGTCGGTCCAAGGTAACACTATAGGATAACAACACTATTCAATACAAAATCTCGAGAACCTCCTTTACAAACAGAAGTAGGTCTCGTGCAAAAGAAACTCCCAAAAGACTCAAGTCGAAGCACTAAGCTGGATACCAGCTCTAATTCTAACTCCTAATCCACTACTGCTGTTGTCACAACCCTATCTATCCATCTGGAATATCTTTGTCTGGAGTAGTGCTCCTCCATCCAATTATAGTCGTCTTGTCCATAGGCATTGTTGTCGACGTGTCCACCGTTGCACTGTTGTCGCCACGCATCTGTTGACAAAGTAGAGGTTGACTCCTTTAGGCCCACCAGGTTGATTTGGCTCCTTGTCGAAGATCTCACCAACATCGCTATGGATTCATGTCCTTCCTCTGCTGTCTCCAATAATCTAAGCAGGGGTCAACGGAGGAAAGAGTGAGCAACACGAGCGTTACTCAGCAAGTTCATATAATAGGTATAAGGTGTTTTATGCACTAGCTACCATCCATACCAAAAGGTCATGGATGAACATGCATATCTTTGTAAAACATTTTTAGGAAAAGATTTATTTTATCTTCAGAAAACTATGCCCGTCATCCATTCACAGGTGCTAGGGCTTCATGGAGCCACCTTTCCTGCAGCGTTCGCAGCTCCTTCCCGGAACAGGGAGTAACATGTCACACTTTTTTACACTCTGCAGAGGTGCGTTACTTTACCCATAAGAGATCAACGCCTTGTTGCACAACCGGGCGATTCTTTCCCGTCCACACTTCCTTTGGTGTGGGGCCCAGTCGGTGATCCAAGCCATTCGCCGTGCTTCTCCAACAACCCCGCATGCCCACCCTTTTGTAGGTTTGTCCTCCCCTTTATCTTATGGTAGACCGAACCGGACCCGAGGTCCTCACACCTATACCATAAAGATAGACCGTTCCAGACATCCCTACAATCCATCATAGACCCCAGAAACCGTGGGAATTAAGGGATCCCACCCATGTGCATGTAGTCTCGCAAGATCTACAGCCTACGGAACTGGCAGTCCGTTGACATGCGAAAGGGAAAAGATCACAGATGACTTTCCCGTCCCATTCCAAGTCTCATGGTTAACGCTTCATTTACGGCGCAAGAACACTGACGGCATTGGTGATTAAATCCTAGGTAATACTTTCCCGTGCAAATGGAACCTCCACCAACCACATCATACCATGGTTCCATCTGCCAGCCAACAATATATATATAGCAATTCACATCATTCGAAGATAGGTTTTTCTTTTTCATGCAATGATAAACCATAGTATTTTTTCATTTACTTTGATAAACATAATCAAGTAGGACATGAGCAAGAGTGAACTTGCCTTTTTGACTGCAAGATTATGCAGCCAAGGTCTTCGTTGCAATAAAGACTCCAAAATCTGAAAAGAACGTCATTGGTCCGGTAAGGACTAATGTTTGAAGAAGCAATATGCTATTATGCATAAGTATGAGATGCATCGCCCTAAAGCCCGTAACTAACTCTCGATGGTTGAGGGTTGTTTGAGTTTGGTGATTACTTTTAGATTTGTTTTATCTTCAAGTTCACTTCACAAGAATGATGAATTTTAAACTTCAACTACAAATACCATATTAAGCATAAGGGTAAAATAAAACAACATCTTAATACTAAATGGTTGTTTGAGGGTTGGTTAATATTATTTTTATGTTTGTAAAGAACATGTATTAACTTGAATTAATTAAAGAAGTGGTGTAGTACTATTATTCATGAATATAAAAAGAATAACTTTTGAAGAAATAGATAATATATACATTTGTTGGTATTCTACTATATAATTGTACTTATTTTATTTAATCAGGTTCTACTAACTTGTACTTAGCTTTGTTTCTTTGGGATGAAGGATTTGTTTTTAGAGTAAAACATTTTGCATTGCTACATTAGTGTTTATGATCTTTTAAGTTGTTTCCTATTTTCTTTACTTAACCAAAATATAAGTGAAAGGAAATTAAGTAATAAATGAAATATGTGAAACATTTATTCAAAAGAAACTTAGTAATTCAAAGTGTTGTTAGATTTTTTTATTCATTGAAAATGATTATTAAGTAATAATAGAACAAATTTCATAACCTTTATAACTTCATTTTCAAAATTATGAAAAATAATCCTTATTAATTATTTTCTTAAATAAAGTATCATTTTAATTAATCAGTTATTGAAATAAAAATATTATATGTTATAGTGAAAATATATTTTGGAATATGAAGTGAAGTATGTGAAACATTTTTCATGAAATTGAAATATATTTAAATTAACATTTCAAATTTAACTTCATATTTGAAATAATAAGCAAATTGTTATTTCAATTTTAGAATGATTCAAATTAGTCAAACAAACATCTTATTTATACAAACAGATAAATTTTATTTTTCTGATATTTTGGTATATTATTTGTATTATTCTGATTTAAAATGATTTAGTTATGAATTTCCAAAGTTTAAATTCAATTTAAACAATTTCTGGATTTTATTTAAATTAAGTTGGTCCCACCTGTCATAGTTTTAATAATTACCAGAATCAATTTCCTAAATAATTAAATTTCTGACAGTGGGGTCCACCTGTCATATTTCTATTTATTTTAAAAAGAAATTCAGGAAAAATCCTGATTGGTCCGCTGACGTCATGCTGACGTCAGCACTGAGTTCATCTCCATGCCGAGGATGGATTCGACGAATTCGAGCAAATTCGGATGATTTGATGTGTGCGCTAGCTAAAGCATACCGAGGCGAACCGAACGGTGGCGGCGCCGCTCCAAAATGGTCGCCGGAGCGAGCACGGCGGCGAGCTCCCGTGGCGGCCGGAGACGGTGTACGGTGAACTTCCCACCCAACGGAAATTGGACAAATCAAAGTACATGAGGAGGAGCGTATGCTCACCACGAGCACGGGGAACTGCTCGGCGAAGAACGGCGTGGACGGACGGCGACGCATCCGTGGTCGACAGCCGGCGGCCGGAGTTGAAGAAGACTACGAATTTCTTCCGCTCCCGAGCTTCCCAGCACGCGCGAGTAGATGAGGAGGACGAGGCAGCCACGGCAGAGCTTCCTGGCTACTTTGGACACCTCGGCGAGGTCGGAATCGACGGCAATCGGCGGCGGCCCGACGAACTAGGGTTTCGACCCGACGGAAATAGAGAGCACGGGAGAGAGAGAGATGAGTACGGGGAGGAAGAGAACGATGCGGACGTCTCCGTGGTCTTATCCTCGCGAGCTAGCAGGCAGGGAGGAGGTGGCACGGCGGCGTCGTCCTCTGCCTTCTGGCGGGAGGAAGAAGGAGAAAGAAAAGAAAAGGCCGTTTTCTGAAAAACCCTCTGGACTTTCAAGGAATTACAGAATCAGTGTTAACTGGCCCCTGTCTCCTGTTTTAAATGATTTGGGGACCTTTTTGTAACAGAAATTCTTACAGAATAGTCCTGGAATATTTAGAATTTCACAAGGAAGTTCATTTCAGTACTGAAATTTGAATATTTAGAGTATTTTGACTTCATTTAATATTTGGAATGAATTTGTACCTATTTTGATTTATTTCCATTTATAGTATGTGTAGATTTTTTACAAATAAGTTTATTTAGGACTTGGATTTTTAATCCTTTGTGTGTTTTAAATTCACTTACACTTAAAGTAAATTTGAACATATTTGGAATTATCTCTTTTTAATAAAATTTATAGTTTATGACCTCTTTTCTTATTGTGCACTTTTATAACAATTGATTTATTTTGTTATGCTTTTTATTTGTGGTTACCTATTATTTTCAAATTCTAAGGATAGTTTCTTACTTGTCTTCAGCTCCAGATAAATATTTCAAACTTGTTCTGAGTGCTTTATTAATTCCTGGACAACATCAAATTGTTGTCCAGCAATATAACATGATTTGCTTACTGTGGTGACTACAAAGAGTATACACAGTGTTTCAATTCAAGTTCATGCCAAGCACAAAATATGTCCCTAGTGGCTTTGGCTTGTGATACCTGACAATTAAATCATGTGAAAACATGATCAAATGTCTGTGGGTGCACAAGAGAAGATATCCTGCCTGAGGTCTGGTCTTATGGTAGGATAAATGGGTAAAATGATGAGAACAAAATCTTGCTTAATTCCATATCTCATTCTGATGATCAAAAGGATGATATACTCCTTTGGATAAAATAAATGATCTTGTTTCTGTGGAAGCAAGTTGCTAAAACAATTGCTGACTAAGTAGTCCATGTGGTTCCCTTTACCACATGTCCAAATTTATCTCCTCTTGAGAATAAATCTTGAATAAGCCAAATGGTCTTGGTCACATGACGAACTTGTGAACCCCTCTCTTATGAGACATGTCCACACTCACATGAATTTGAGAGTTAACTCATGTGATGCATAAACATGGTTGAGGATCATATGGCTTTATGAATTGGCTTTACTTTCTCCTTGATAAACATACCCTAGGAGAAACACCATAAACTACCATATCATTTTCTTATACAGAAACATGTATATGCTACCTAAGTTGGAGTGTGGTGTATTATTTCCTCTTTATGCTACCCCTTGTAAGAATCATGGTTGTATCCCATAGTTTCCTACTTGTATCCAGATGCTCCAAATGATCACCCCATGATGTCTTTAACTTGGTATTGATCCCTCCATTCAAGCATGGACTTAAGACGAGTTCTTGGAGTCAATTATTTAGTATCCAACATCACCTGCCTCTCCCTTATGGTGAAGACATCCATCTCAGTTCTAGCAAAACTTTCTATAAGCTATCTATAGAGGAATGTATTTATTTTATGACATCCAGTTGCCTTTTGCATATAAGAAGGATTAGTGAACAAGGTTGCAAAGCTTGTCACCAATTACTTCTCATATTCAAGTAGCTAAGATGTACTAGGTTATCTGACCTTCTGTTTATTTGTATATGACACTCAATTGTTTGAGAATACAAAAGTGATTTGTTAACAAGGTTATAAGGCTTGTTACCAAACTACTTCTATAATACACTAACATTAGAATATCACACTCTTTCTAGAGAGATTGTTAAGAACGGAGTATGATAGAAGAGTTTCCAAATTCTCAATACTGATGTGGCATAATACTTCTATGCCATCCTGGAATTCCTTCTTCAACACCTTCTTGTTGCTTTACCTCTTTTCTTGAGATGCTTCCCTGGTTGAATAACTTCAAGAAGATTAGGAGATAAGAAGTTAAGATTCACTAGATAAGGTGAAAAGATCTTTGTTAAGATTTTAGGTAATTCAATTTGTCTTTAAGACTAGAATGATTTCCATCTACTAGAGATATGTCTAACATATAAGGTTAGACAAGATGATGAGATGATACCTAAGAATAACTAGATTTATGTTACACTCCTGAGGTAATGTTTTGATGTAACAAGATATATTCCCACTGGGTTAAACAATTTTATCGAGTACCTCTCTCCCAAAAATAGGTTTTAAGCCAAGATCATCTCAAAGTTTGTAACGCTCAAGTTGATGATCTACTTCAATTCCACCAACTCAAATGAAACTTCAATCACTTAGTGTTTTAAAATTATTTGCTCGAAAATTCTTCGGATTTTCTGATGCATGAATGCAATGCACACTTGTGTGTCCACTCTAATTTGGGACTCTAAATCCTAGGATGTTACAGATCTCAACAATGGTGGTGTTAGGCATCGTTGCCCTTTGGGCATTGTCGTGGAGTTCCGGTTTCTTTCGGTTTCGTTCCGGTGACATCGGTGACAAGTTTGGTTCTATTTGAATTTTTTTGTCTTTCTTGATCTGCTTTGTAAGAGAGTCAACTCATCACATTATATTGGTTCGGCCGTTTGGATTTATTTATAAATCGAGGCGAAATCTTATTTCGTGGGGTTCCTTCATAAGAAGCTTCGTTTTCTTTGTAACAGTATACTTCGGACGTAAGATCGAGATGAACAGAAAACATTTCAGTAACTAGTTTTGTCTGAACAAAGGTACTGCTATGGCACCACCGCACCAGTACAACCACCACTCGCCGGAAGTAAATATGGCGGCAAAAACAGCGCGCTAAGTTCGATCAAACATCAAGCCATCACAGGTTCGCTCCCTTCACATATTTGCTATTGATCCGTACCACCAGAGAGACGACAATCCTGCACCAAAGGTAGCAACATCTGTATCAGCAAACGATATCACAAGTCATATCCGTATATATGATTCCTTCGATTTCTGGAATTTCGTCGATCATTGTGAGAGTGAGACGATCGAGATTGCAATATGAATGGCAAAAATGAAAAGGTTTCAGCCTAAGAAGTACCAGCAAGAGAGGCAGTGGATCAAAATGTTATGCATTAGACCGATCTCTATGCATCATGCAGACGCACGGATCCGTGCGTACTAACGAAGCTTACGGCTTACCTGAGGCAAGAGCGGCCAAGAACAGAGATGAGGCGGCGGTGCCAGGCGCCGCGGCGCTCGACCGCGCAGAGTCCGACGAGGAGTCGCAGTTGGAGGTGGAGTTCCAGTCCCCGCAGAGGCACAGGTCGGCGTGGCTCTCCCCGTCGTGCCCGCACACCCCGCCCGTGGCGCGGCACGCGCCGCAGAACCCCCGGTTCGCCTCCGGCAGCTCCCACGCCACCCTGATGCCGTACGCCCACCCGCCGGCCCCCTCCGCCGCGCGCACCGGCGCGAGGCTGTACGCGCTGCTGTACCCCTCGCACTGCAGCCGGCTCACGTTCACCGCCTTGATGGCGCCCCACGACACCGCGCAGCACTCTGGCGGCACGGCCGTCCCGTACGCCGCTCCCGACGGCCTCCTCCGCACGCCGTAGTAGTCGTCCCACGCGGGGCAGCCGTAGTAGTCGCCGCAACCCATCCCGGACACGTTCCGGCACGGCAAGTGGCGGTCGGGGAAGCCCTGGAAGAGCGGCGAGCTGGCGCGGCAGCCGAGGAGGAGGAAGACGTTGTCCGGGTCGGGGGAGAGGAACGGCGCGCGCCACGGCTCGACGACGAACCCGTTGCCGCGCCCGCCCGGGGAGCGGTCGATGGCGCGGCAGTCGGACATGGCCGGGTCGTGCAGGGTGAGGCCGCGGTAGGCGTAGTCGATGTCGAGGACACGGTAGGAGCCCGAGGGGAGGTGCAGCATCAGCACGCGGTCGATGCAGAAGAGCAGATCGCGGAACCCCGCGTGGCCGCACCCCGGCCGGAGCGCGAACGGGTAGTCCACCGTGATGTTGCCGCAGAAGGACCGGCACGCCGTGACCGACACGTTCGCGCCGGCGGATCCCGGCCACGGCATGGCGAATGCGCAAAGGGCGAGCAGGGCCGCTAGGTATGGACGTGCTAGCGCCATTGCCCTGCTACAAGAAGGCGAAGTGTGTGCAAGTTGATAGAACTGGTCGAGAATAGCAAGAACACTTGCGTTCTAATCAATGGAGCGGCATAGTATAGTACAACGAGATCAGAGGAGTCTGGGCCGGACTAAGCAGCACAGATTGATTCCTTGCTTGCTTTTGATGAAGAGCTGGGAGGCATCATTGCTTTTCTATTGAGGCCTTTTGCTTTTGCTTTCTTTTGATTAATGATGTCATTAGTTTTCAATCCCCCTACTTTCAAATTTGTTCTCTCGCCACCCTGAACTCGCGACCCATGGCGACCAGGACGGGGCTGCTGCCGCCGCCGGCCTGATCTCTCTCCAGCGACGTCGTCTCCGGCCTCCGCGACCGGATCCGGCCTCCCCTCCGCGCCCTCTTCCCGTCCATCTACCTGGCATGTAAGGGCTGGGTCGCCTCCGACGGCAACGGCACACACCACGGCGGGTCTGCTGCTTCCTCGAGTTCACGGCCACGGGGCCGCGCATGGGCTGCGAGCAGCAGCTCTTCTCCGCCGAGCAGTGGCTCGCCTCCGAAGTCTCGCCTTTCCTCGTCTCCACGCCTGCTGGCTCGGGGAGCGATGCCAAGTCTGCTTCCTCCGTGACGACGGCTTCCGCGGCGGCCCCCATGGACTGGGGTTTCGGCATGCCGCGTGCTCCGGCGACCTGCCAAGCCTCCGCGGCGGTGGCTGTTCCGGCTCTGCTGCCCACCGTCGCCCCGTCGCTCGCCTCGCCGACGACCTCGCCTCCCGGAGCTCCGACCTCCAAGCAGCCCGCAAGCAGCGCGGCGCCAGCCCTGTCACCCGCCTCTCTGACGGCCTCGCCTCCCGGTGCTCCGACAACCATGCAGCCCGCAGGCTGCACGGCGCCTGCCCCGTCCTCCTCTCACTCCGTCCGGGCCGCGCCTTCAAAGCTGGGCCGCTCCGTTGCTCCGTCTCCGTCGGCCCCATCCTCCGCGCCTCTGCCTGCTTGGGTCTCTGCTGCTGACGGCCGGGTGGACGACCTCGAGGAAGACGAAGAGGAGCTGGGTCCCCAAATGCCGCCCGTTGTTGCTGCTATTGGTGTCGACGACGCCGAAGGCTCTGCTGTGGAGCTGGCCCAGCCCAGGCCGGTCGCGCCTGCTTCGTCGACCACCTCTGCCGCCGCGTTAGCCGTGGCTGTCCTGGCATCCCGCAAGGCTGACCCAGCTATTGGGGGTCGTTTGGCTCATCCCCACCGTCCCCATAAGCCCTTGGTGATGACGACCACTCCGGACCCGCTGCACAACGCTACTACCATGGCGTCGCGCCCTGCTAGTGAGAGTCCAAGTGGCAAAGGCAAGAATGAGTGGGTGTTTGTGGGTCGGGGCCGTCGCCCTAGCCGAGGTCCCCCACTCGAGCCGTCAAGGGAAGGACTTGAGCGTTGCCTCGCCTTCAAGCGTTGGGCTCGAGGAAGGTGCTTCCGTTGCCTCGAGCGTGGCCACCAAGTCAGTGTCTGCCGTGGGCCTTTCAGATGCATCCGTTGTCGTCTTCCTGGTCATCGGGAGAGGTTCTGTCGTGCTCGCTCTCCGGTTGCTCGTGATCACTCTCCGGCCGCTCGCGCTTGCTCTCCGGTCACTCGTGCGCCTTGCCAGCGAAGCCGCTCTCCGTCCGTCCAGCCTTGTCCTTCGCAGACCAGGAGTCAGGTAGAGGTCGTGGACCATTCACCGCTGCGTGTGTCGGTGCCGCCAAGATGCCCTGCTGGATGTTGCAAGGACTCCAATGTCAGCGCCTTTTTGGTCTCTACTGTGGAGTCCCAGTTGGCCATGCTGCGCATCGAGCTCCTTCAAAAGGTTGAGTTTCTTCGCTCTGAGCTCCACGACGCTCTTGCCAAGTTTCAGGTTGCGTCAGTCGTGCCTTTGTCGCCTGAGCTCCAGATTGGTTCCGTTGATGCGGGGGTTGAGTGCTTCTTTGGAGATTTTTCTCCTCGTGCTCTTGGGAGTGCTGTCATCCCCGAGGTTGTGGCTCCGGTTGTGCAGATTTTGTCTACACCGCAAGAGCCTTGTGGGGAATCACCTTTGGTGCTTCCGATGGAGCTGGACTCATTGGAGTCTTTGGCGGTGGACATGGGGCCATCACCACCTTCGTCCTTGGAGCTTCATGAGTCGAGTGGGGATTCATCGGTGGTGCTTCCGATGGAGTTGGCCTCGTCCGAGGCTTCGGCGGTGGCCTCAACGCCCTCTGTGGGCAGTGGAGGAGAGTTGGCTCCTAACTCTGATGCCCTTTTTGCTAAAGAGCTTTGCGGCTTACTCGCCTGTTTAGAGGCGGCTAGTCCTGGTTATGGCAAGGACATTGCTTGCGTCTTGGTAGGGAAGGCTTCGGAGGAGGTAATCAAGAAGGTGGGGAAATCTCTCAGTACGGTTACTATCAGGGGCAAACGAAGAAAGAAGGGAATAGCAAGGAAAGATTCGACAGCTGCATGGTCCTAGAATAGTCGTCAGTCTGTGGTTGTTTAGGTAGAGTGGGTTGTTGCTTTGGGTGTTGCTTGCTTTAGGTGTCGCCCTTTGTGGTTGTGTTGGCTCCTCCCGTGTTGTTGGTGTTTGTTGTATGGTTTTCGCCCGGTTTCTTCCACTAATAAACCGGGCACCCTCTTCTTAATAAATGGTTGGGTCAAAGCTTTTGCCCCACGGTTCAAAAAAAAAAAAAAAAAATTTGTTCTCTCTTTTGCATCTTATAAAACAGGTGAACGCTGAAACAATCTAGATTGCTCCTAGCCCCTAAACTCTTGAAACTGTTTGTTTTTTTTACCCTTGAGACTTTTGCAAGGTGACGAGGATGTGGCGGCAGCTTCTGCTCGTGTGGTTACCCTGTCAACATTTTCAACAAATGCGCTTCAAGTAAATAAGGTTTTCTAGATGAAAAATGTGAAAAAGCCAATAACTCCAGGGAAACAAATGAGAAGTACTACAGGGAGAAAATAATAATAATATTTTTTTTAAAATAAGTTTAATAGTCACAACCTTTTGTAAAAAAAAAACCAAAAACACAAGGTAACCATAACTGTAAAATAAAAAGGATATTATAATAGTTAAAAATATATATATATATATATATGTTTTTCTACCTTTTGAGGCACTCCCTTCACCGCATCATTGTACCCATTATGGACACTCCCGCGCTCCCAATATGCGATGTAAAAAAAATCATGTTTCCTTTGTTAATAATCTCAATTATTTTTACTGCATGGATCTTGATATTCTACAAATTTTTGGTCACAAGGTATCATGAACACCCGATAACAGGGACTATGTCATATCTTGATTTTACAGAGAGGCTAGCCAATAAGCTATAGTTCTATATTTTTGGATCAGATTTTATTTAGCAGTTTAGTTTGGAAGTTTCCTTTGTTAATAATCTCAATTATTGTTACTGGATGGATCTTGATATTCTAATTTTTTTTGTCACAAGTTACCATGAACACCCGATAACAGGGACTATGTCGTATCTTGATTTTACGGAGAGGCTAGCCGATAAGCTATAGTTCCATATTTTTGGATCAGATTTTATTTTAGCAGTTTTGGTTTGGAAAAATAGGTTGTACAAATCCACCTTGTGAGATCGAGACATACCATACAAGATTTGATCTTTGTTGCGGAAAAAAAGGCATGACGAGAAGGCTCCGAGCTCATGAAGTGATACTAAATTTGAAATTTTCGAAATTCATAAAATATAGTATATTGGGAGTGTGATTTTAAATAACATGTAAATTTTCAATTTTACTCATATTAATTTGGGAGGCATAGAAAGATGGTGATATCGACCAAAATGGGTATTGGGGTGGGGATATACAGCCATAAATAAGTTTAAAAAAATAATGTATATTAGTTCCCCTTTACATTGCATTTACAAGTAGAAAGTATCTTTATTATCTTATCTCTTACTTAAATGCATAAATATATAGTTTACCTTTAACTCCTTATGAGTTCTACACTCACGTGCTACAACTTCCTCTTGCACTTGATAGTTACAAACAACTAAAAAGTCGGTGCAAACAAAAATACATTCAAGGCGGGACAAAAGGCAGAACATTCGCAAAAATATGCATGAGAACAAGACAAAAATACAGGACACCCAAACACATTGCAACAGGGACAAAAGAAACGTACTCTCTAATAAGTAGGGGATGGCACCCACAGGGTATGGGCGCGAGTGGAGCCACCCCCTATCCTTACGCATCCACCCTGAACTTACCTGTCAGTTATATCCATGCACGTCAACGGGTACAACAGTTTCCCATACCCGTCACCCGACGGGGATACAAATGTCTGTGCTTATGACACATCAAATTGAGTAGAAAACAGTTGTAAAGAGTAACATATAACAATAATAACGTATACATAGCAGCACATTGTAAATAACAACAGATACTTATGTAGAATTGCATACGGTAAATAAGAGCACATTCTAATAAATTGCAACACTTTCCCATAGACAGTAGCACATAGTCATAGCATTTAATTTTCACAAATTCACGACAAAGTATAGACCTAATTCGACTATACTTTGGGGTTTTTACATAGCGTGATTAGAGAGAGGGGAATTTAGTACGTCGGGATATTATGGGAGGCCCACTTTTCAAATTTTAGACGGGGTACATGTGGGTGTGGATTATACAACCTCATTCCCATATCCGCTCTATGTGATGGGTATGGTATTTTACCATCTACATGTCTATGGGTAATTTTTTTAGTCCCATATCTTTATCCTAATAAGGTTTTTACCGGCTGGGTACGCGGGTAATTGATACCATTGCCATCCCTTAGTGGTTTTTTTTTTGGGCGAACCCTATGTGGGCTAGCACCGCCTGAAGAGCTCCTTTCTGGGCCGGGCCCAATTAGCACACGCACAGTACTCTTTCCTTTTTCTTTTATTCTCTTTTATTTTTTTCTTTTTCAATTTTTGTTTTTGTTTTTCGTTTTGTTTTTCGTTTCTTTTTATTTTTCTGGTTTTGTTTTTTGTTTCCATTTTCTATTTTTTGTTTTGTTTTCGTTTCTTTTAAAATTGGAACTATTTTAAAATTTGAAAATGGTTCCAAATTTAAAATGGTTCCCAATTTTAAAATTGTTCATTTTTTAAAACGGTTCCATTTTTGAAAATGGTTCCGAATTTAAAAATGGTTCCGAATTTAAATATGGTTCCAAATTTAAAAATGGTTCCATTTTGAAAATAGTTCCGAATTTAAAATGGTTCAAATTTAAAAATGGTTTCGAATTTAAAATGGTTCCAAATTTTAAAATGATTCCATTTTGAAAATGGTTCCAAATTTAAAAATGGTTCCAAATTTAAAAATGGCTCCAATTTTGAAAATTGTTCACTTTTGAAAATGGTTCCAAATTTTAAAACTGTTCATTTTTTAAAAATGGTTCCAAATTTAAAAATTGTTCATTTTTTAAAATCGTTCCAAATTTAAAAATGACTCCAAATTTAAAAATGGTTCCAAATTTGAAAATTGTTCATTTCTGAAAATGGTTTCATTCTGAAAATGGTTCCAAATTTAAAAATGGTTCCATATTCAAAAATTGTTCAAATTTGAATTTTTTTCATATGTGAATAATGTTCAAATTTAAAATTTGTTCAAATCAAAAAATTATGCATATTCAAAAAAAAATCAAAAGTTATTCAATTTGAATGCTTTTCGTATTTAAAAATTGTTGATATTTTAAAAAGTTTCAGGAAAGCAAGAAACACTTTTTTTTAGAGCAGATGAAATGTTGATCGAAGGAAACGGTCAAAGCAGGTTTTCTGCTAGCGCGGAAAAGTGGGCTGGCCCAAGTAAGAAACCATGTAGGCGGCGCTAGCCTTATGCGGCGCTAACGAGCGCCGCAAAGGAGCTCCCGGTTTTTTCCTAGCAAATCTCGTTAGCGCCGCAAAGGAGCTCCCGGTTTTTTCCTAGCAAATCTCGTTAGCGCCGCAAAGGAGCTCCCGGTTTTTTCCTAGCAAATCTGAACTGAATATTTGTCCCACCAGGCCAGATCGCATCGTTCGGCAGGAAGGCTTCGTCCTCCTAGTCCAGCCCAAGAAATGTTGGTTTTTAGGGCCGAAGAAATGTCCTTGAGAGCCCGTTCGTATATTGGGCCGTCGCCTCGTAGAAATCAGTTGGCGCACTCCCCAATTCGACCCACCAGGTCCAGCTGTGCCCGCAAGAGGAGACGCGTGCTTGTTTCGCCAATCCCACGCCACACGCGAAACAAACGAGCCAGGCCAGGCTGACCCAAACCAACCCGATCGGTTCGGTTGATCCCCCCGTCGTTCCTCTGTCATTCTCTCGCTCTCGTCTCGTCTTCCCCACCTCTCCACCCCCGCGCCTCCCTTCCCCCACCCGCGTCAACCAAACCCTAACTCGCGCCCCCAAATCCCTCCCCGCCTCTCGATCTCGCCGCCGCCGCCGCCGCCGCAGCCAAAACCCTACGCCCCTCCTCTCCGGTAAGCGCCCCCTCCGTCTCCCTGCCCCCTCTCCCTGATCCCTCTTCCTCTCGATTCGATTTGGCGCGTGGCGTCTGGACCCCGCGGTTTGATCTAAGGGCGCGGCGGAATGCGACCGCTCGTGTGCGGACGCCCGGCGCGTGCGCGGGTGGCCCGCCCGCCGCTGAATTCTGCCCGGGTGGGCGGTACCCCGCCATGGGATCGCGCGATTCGGTGGCCTGGTGGAGACGGAACCAGAGGGGCGTTATGGGGGTGCCTGTCGAGCCACGAGCTTGGATAATTCTGTGAATTTTCGGACGCGGATGGACTGGCGTGCTTGGATTCCGGGAGCTCTTATCTTTCATTTATGTATTGGTGAAACCATGGTGCTGTTGTGAGCTGGGCTGTTTTATGGGAGGAGAATTTTCCATTTTTTTTAGCTGTTGATGATTAGGTTGTAGATTTCAGGTGACCGTGGGAATGCAAAAGCTTGTTGCAAAGCTACTGGTGCAGAAAACAAAAAAAAAATCACCCGGTGAAACTAGTTGTTAAGCTACAGATTGTAGTAATTATCTTCGTCGCTAGCGTTGTCGTTATGCGCGGACAGTTATATCCGTTTACTTGATTCTGATAAATAAAACAACCACAATTTAAGTTAGTTCATATGTGGAAAGAAAGGTCATGATAGGTCAAAGGAAGTAACGCCATAACGCATCTTATCTAGCTGATATATAGTAACGTAAATCCGCAACGGTCGCCATGCAAGCAACTTTGTGTGTTTTTTCTAGCGGCTTACCGGGCTCTTTAATTGTTGTCGCATTAGCTGTAATATAGACACCAGTGAATTAATTTTTTATGTAACGGTTGCGTGGGTAAGCCTTGGTGTTTGGAACTTGTAGACTTGGTATGTAGGCACATTACGACACTTTGCGGTTTATTTACTTTCTACTTCTTAATTACCAGGAATTGATGTCCCCAATTCATGATTAGAATCGCCCTATCTGCAAATAATTTAGTACTTGCCTCGTCGTGTAAATTATATATTTGCTCTCATTGCTTGGATAAAATGGAAAATGTCGCATTGTTGGAAATGCCAAAACAAAATTAAACTGCAACATCAAGGAACTAATACAGATTTAAGTATCTGTTAGTGAATTGAAATATATTCTTATTCTTCGAGAGCCTTTGACACAATTTAGCTTTCTGTTTCGTCAGGTACGTAATAACAAAAAGTAGCTAGGCTGTATAACACGTTTGCTTTTTTTAGTCAAGTACATTCTCATTTTAAGTCTAGAGGTTTTTCTGCACTGCAATACCTTTCATAAATTTTGACATGCATGTAGCTACACGAAACGTCTTTTTATTTATAACCACTGACCGGAAGAGACGCTTAATTTCCATTTTGAATGCTTCTGCTTTGTTTGAGAGAGCAAACCTTTCCTGTTTTCCTGAATACCTGGGATTTTGTCTCCGAGAAACTCAATTGGGTCATGGTGAATACTTTCCAAACGTAGCTTAGTAACCTATGATTATCCAAGCACTGACTAATGTGTACCGATCAGCATTTTAATTTAAAGGGAGCTAGTAAGTACTGGACCAATCGCTTGGATAGTGACTCTCTACCATCAACTTTGCTCTATGGAAAATTACATATCCACTGATTGTCGAGCAGGCATATGATAACTATTGAAATGAAAGTTTCTAAATCAAACATGTGAAGTTTCCATACACTAGAATTCTTTTTTATCCGTTAAAGATGTGCTTAGATGGGTATATGGAATGCTTTTTGTTAAAAAAGAATCTACGTTTATATTCCTAGTGTGATAATTATTTAGCTGAAACTTTATTGCAGGTAAACTACAGTTCGATTATTCGTTGGAAATGCCGTCTGCATCCAAAACCAAGGCAAAGGATAGGGCAGCTGCTTTTAAAGCAGCAAAAGAGCAACCTAAGGTTGCTGTGAAGCCAATCGTGAACGGTACAGCTGCAAGTACTTACAACAACCTCTCTGGAAAATTTCATCTTCTGGAGCCATCATCCTCTTTAATGGGTAGTCAGGGTAATGAAAAAATGAGGAATACCGATGAAATAGATGAACATTCCCGTAGCTCCCATGGTACCGGGGACTTTGATTGTGCCTCAAACAATGGTAGCTGTTCGGGTGAGTCAGAAGATACAAAGGAAAAATCAACCAGCAGTGCGTCTCGAGTGGACTCTGTTCCTGGATCTGATCTTGATAAACGTGAGAAGATCAGACAAAAGAATGAAAAGAAGCATCAAGGCAGAAGGAGAGGCGTGCCCAGGAATTACACGAGCGTTGCAAGGGATATCTAATGTCCAGAAAACTGGAGACACTTGCTCAGAAACTTGTTGCAATGGGTTTCTCAGCTGATCAGGCTACGATGGCCCTTATACATAATGAAGGCTGTCTTGAGGAGTCTGTTGCCTGGCTCTGTAATTTTGATGGCAGCGAGGAAACGAAGCAGCAACTTGCTGATCAACATTCTGCAGCTAATTTGAAAATTGATATAACTGATGAGGTTGCAAAGATTGTGATACTGGAGGCAAAATTTAAGTGTACAAAGCAAGAGGTTGAAAGGGCTGTTGTTTCTTCTGAGGGTGATCTAGAAAAGGCTGAGGAAGCCTTGAAGACACAGAAGCAAGAATCAGCAATAACTGCATCTAAGCCTGAAGGGTCAGGTGATTCAGGTGGCTTGGTTAACAAGCAGCATGTCATGCTTGCGCAGAACCCAGCAAGGCCTCAATCAAATGGATTTTCCTCAGTAGGTACTCAACAAATAAGGAGAGACGAGAAGGATTTGAACTACAAGCTTCTGTTAAATGGTAGTGGTCCAAAGGAACCTGCAGTTAAAGGTTTTCAACCATTGGCTACACCAATTAAGCCAGAGTTGGTCCGTCAACAATATTTTCAACCCGAGAAAAGGCGGCTTAACGCCAGTTCGGTTCCATCAGTTCCTTATGTGACATCATCTCCGTCGCCTGTTGCAGTGCCTCAGATGAAGGCAGAAACACGACATTTGGCAGCAGGCAGTGAGATGAAGAGTGCAATGCACAACGGAAGCTTGCGAGAGTCGGTAGTTGTAATGCAGCGTCCTCAATCCGCAGCTGCCAAGCAAAGCTTACCCTCCACAAGCCATAGTATGCTTGCATCAGAGCCACCGTCAAGGGAATGGTACATGAATGGCTCATCAGGTGTGGATATGATGTTGAATGGTGGTTTAGGGCATGGACTACGGAATATGAGTTTGGACAACGTTAATTCCGCTAAGCAATATATGCATGCAAACCACCAACAAAGTTTTGTTTCCAATCCTATAGAGCTGGCTGCTAATGGCTGGGGTGGTACATGGGGTTCTGGAGGTACATCATCTTCCCAGACTGGGGCGTCGTCACATGGTATGCCGTTTAGAGGAGGATGGAGCTCATCTGAGCCCTCTTCAACTTTGTCGCATGCCGATTGGAGGGCCAATGTGCCAGCACCTTGTGACTACACCTCAATAGATTGGAGCCTCGATACAACATTAATAAACCCTGCAGCAAAGAGCGAATGGCTGTCTGACACATGGTCAACCATGTTCATGGGCGGCAGATCCACAAGGCCATCCGGAAACCTTGGTGTTGCAGGCATGAATGGATTGCATGAGAGCAATCTTCCAATGGATCCTGCTCCGTCACCCCGTCCTTATGAGTGGCCTTCTTTCTGCAGGGGAGGATCTTCCTAGTTCCCCTACCCTGTAGGTAAGAAGCCATGGAATAAGAAAAGTAAAAGATGTCATTTGTTTCCGCTCTTGTTTTTGTCTCGTTGCAGTTGGTTGAAAAGTTTTACTTGTGTATTGAACTGTGCTTGTGTATCTTTGACTGTTGGCCGAGATAAGTCTTCATTTATGAAATCCCTGTGCATGAAAATTGAGAAAGAAATTGTAGGTATCTTTGCTGGAATGGATGAATGTCCCCCCATTCTCTCTTTTAACAAATACTTCAGTTTCATGTTTTTCTAGCCATAGCTTTGTTCATCCGATCCTTTCACAATGAGATCATTCTAATGGAATTTAAAATATTACCGTGCCAACTGGAAAATGCATCATATATATCTTCTAGAAAGGAGGAAAGTGAGGAATTCTACTAGTGTTTCTTAACGAGGGCCCTGCACTAGGTTATGAACTGTGACTCTGAGGTGTTGCAATTACATGAATTGTTTTTGTATGCGTCTTTAATGATAGGATGCTATGGATATTCCAGCCATTTGAGAGTCTTCTGCATTTTGCTGCAGATACCTGATCATGTTTTTCAGAGAAGGCTTTTTGAACAGTTTCTAGAATTCCAGTGTGACCTTAGAGCCTGATCTATTTAACTAGCATGCTTAATCAGCCTTCCTGACATGTGGTGCTACTATTGTAACTTTGACATGTTGCCATACTATGTTGTCTTATACTCCCTCCGTTTTTTAATATAAGAAGTTTTAGCTTTTGTCCACATGCACATGCACACAAATGTATGTAGACACATTTTAGTGTGCATGTTCACTCATTTTAGTGTGTATATAGACAACATGTGTACCACCTAAAACATCTTATATTAAAAAACAAAGGAAGTATTATGGAACGGAGTGAGTATCTATGTTCGTAGTACTCACTCTGATCAGGAATGATTGACATCAATTTGTCAAAATACAGATGTATGTAGTCAACCATTTTCGATCCGAGGGAGTAATATTTAGAGAGCATGTAGCTTCTCATCGGCTGATTAAGATCTAAGGAGCGGATGCAGTTGTTTTTCGTTTTCTCGAGATAAAACTGCTGGTATCTCTTACGCTAGAACACTCGCTGAATGGCCTGCTCAGGCATGTGCACGCCAAACTTCCCTGTGGTTCCAAGCGGCTACGGTGGTCGGAAAGTGCGGCGTTCTTCACCACTAAAAATTCCGCGACTCCACTGCACTCAGAGAATATGTTGCATCCGTTTCAAAAGTAGAATATATTGCCTATAGCCAAACATTCCGCTTCTTTTGAACTAACTAGCTCCACTCCTCCTCGTGCCTCTGCCTCCGGTGCTGCCACTCTTCCTGTCCGAGCGTCCTTCCTCCTCTGTTGCTGCCGGCCTTCCTTGGTTGAGCCGCCTCAGCTTGCACCGGCGAGTCATGCTGCTGCGACGACCTTCTGCTGCTGCCGCCCTTTTCCGTTGCTGCGAGTCGTAGGCTGCAGATGGCGGGGCGGCGAGCCGGAGCAGACCTACCGGCGGTGCTGCAAGGGGCAGCCGATGGTGCTACCAACGACACCCGGCTACCGGTGGTGCTGCATGGAGGACCTCGCCGGAATTCTTTTTGCATCACAATAAGTAATTTTTTGCTACAATTGTTTTGCTGTTTTGCATCTCGGAGGAAATTGCCAGAAGATCTTTTTGCTACGATTCTACAATGTAACAAATGTTTTTGCTACAATCGTTATGTGGTTTTGCTACAATTGTACAAAGTTTTTGCTATGATGTCTCCAATGAGAAGTTCGTCGATGCCTTTGACGAGGTCGGTTTTGCTGCAGTAGCATAATTTTTTGTGCTACAATAGCATAATTTTTTGCTACAAGGTTTCCGACGAGGTCTCCGGCGAACTATCTGGCGAGTTCTATGTCCATCAGGTCTTTTTTTTTGCCTTTTTTTGTGGTCGAACCCGGTTGAAACGTTTTTGCTACTATAGAAGAAAAAATGTGCTACCAAGGACCATCTTTTGCACCATCGCATCAATTGCGGGAATTGGGAGGAAAACTGGGATACCTGTCGTTCAGGGGACCCGGAGGATACGAAGCTCCGATCCTCCGGTGGACGCCCAACACTGCCCTTAAAAAAATGTAATATTAAAGTGCTTAGAGGAACCAAAAAGTTGTAAACCCATAATTTGCGAGAAACGTACAGAGATATAGTAGATTACTTCTATTTCGGAACATCTTATTTTGAATTTGCTCAAACTATGCATCATGCATACAAGAAACATGGTACTTGAATCGAATTGTTTGCCATTTCCTCTTCCAAAAATCAACGAAGTGATTCCAAGAGCTCTCTTCAGGAGATCTATATTAATGTGTGCATAGATAGGAGAACAGTGGCAGCCAACAAATACTCCGCTCCCGCCTGCTCCAGCTTCCACACTCCTTGCCACCGTCTTGCACCAGTACACAAACACATGTGACCCTCCCATAGTTGCTCCGTCTTCCACCAACATGTCGAGACCCTCCCGCAGTCGGGCTGCTATCTCGCGACCCTCCCGCAGTCGGGCTGCTATCTCACGACGCTCCAGCAACTCGCTGCCGCGGCCTGGCACAAACTCCAGCTTGACTTCCAGGCTCGAGCTGGTGAGTCTCTGCTGTGTAAGGAGAAACAAATATAAATTTGAGGCAAGTCAGCGATAAATTAGTATGTAAGGCACTTCTAAAATTTAGAATCAGTAATCAGGCATGGTTCTGGATCTGTTAGTTGCTGCTGGTAGGAATACTTTTGCCTGGATCTGGATGGCGCCATCGACGACTCCAGTCCATAGCAACTCTGGTTCAAAAGGCCCAGGTGGATTGCTGACATACCACCTGGTGAAACAAGTAAACATGATATATCTTCTGGGCATAGTTTCTTGCGTATCCTGGAACCAAGACCCAAAGGAATCAGACCGCTGACACATATATCTCAGGAATACTCAAATCAGAACATAAAAGAACGTACAACATCAATGTCGGAAGTTATTTAGAACGTACAACATCAATACTTCCTACGGTGAATTCATGTTGAAAACAGAACAGCTTACTTCGCTAGATTAAATTGTCAAAGCAAAAGAGAGTTTTTTACCTTTCCTTCAAGATACAGGATCACGGTCCTTTCCAGAATATTGGAATGCATAAAAGCAGATATGGATGTATGATCTAACATCAGATATAAGTTGAACCGCAACTGGCCAATATACACACAGGCAGCCCAAAAATGCACTAACGAGTCTGCAAGACAGAAAAGATATTTAGAAACAAAAGGTACTCATCTGCAACCGTGTACTATGTAAAAAGTGGTAGAAATGATTCGACAACTTTCACAATCATGGTAACATGTAGTATGAGTTCAAACATCTTGCTGATACATGTTCTTGTCCAGTGAGTAAACCGTGTAAACTTGTGAACATTCAGTTCAGACTGTTCAGTTAGTGAGTTCTTTAACCAAAGTCAAACTGAAGACATACGATTTCTTTAGATAAGATTGCAGCTCATAATAGGGTGTAATTAAATATTAAACAAGCACTACTTTGTGCAAGTTAGGCGCCAAGTTAAGCAACATTTAGAGTATTCATTATACAAACAGGAAAATGAGCATGGAAGCAATTTTTTTTAAGCAAGCATGAAGCTTTTACTCACAAAATACAACACTCTAGAACAGCTCTTTTCCAAATAGAAAAGTCAGAGAACAAGAAATGAGAGTTGAGTAGTACCTTAACATAGACATCATCCTCAAGTGCGTGGACTATTCATTCAACCTTGGGAGAGTGGCAGTGGCACCGCATCTTACTCCATTTCAATCAGAAAACTCAACATTGTTTCCAGCGAGAGGTGAGAGGAAGGTCATGGCATTGGCCGCGCTGGCCGCTGGAGATCGTGACAGCATACAGTTGGGCGAGAGAAGCACTTGCAAGTGGGACGTGGTCGAATTGTGCAAAAACCTACACCACAGGGTAAGGTGAAAGAGGAACTTAATGTCAGATTATCTTAACAAGCTGGGCACAACTCAATCATCTGATTCAAGCGAGAACACTCCGGTGGGAAATAATTGCGCTAAGCACAGTCATTCAAATTGTGGAATTTTGTTAATTCATAAACCATAACGAACCATTATGCAGATTGTTAGCAACAACGTTCTACAGCAAGATGATACAGGGAAGGTGATATGGAACTAACTATTTCCAGCAATTCTTCGATGTCCTTCTTGAAAACAATAGGACTTCCTCTAATGACGAGACTGGGTATTTTTTTAGCATCGACGCCCTCATCGTCTGCATGAGGGGCATCTTTTCAGCATCGACGCCCTCATCGTTTGTACGCACTCCTCTGGCACCAAGTAGTCCTAAACAAGTAGCTGATCCTCACCGACAACAAATATGGAGTCTTAAAAACAAAAGGAACCAACGCCCAAATCAATCCAGACATGGAGTTCGAATTAAGTGCCAGGTGCGAGCTTGATGTAGATGCCACCATTCCGGAAGTAGAGCTCCTGGAGGCGGTTGGCGGAGTGGAGGTGGGTCACCTTGAGCCACGCGGCGGTGCCTGGCTCGAGGTCCAAGAGGGAGTACTGGTAGTCGAAGGCGATGTTGGCCGCGGCGACGTAGTCGCGGAGAAGGCGCGGGGGCAGGTCCGTGCAGATCTTGAGGTTCTTGGCGGGGTCGTCGGAGGTTGCGATGGCCGCCACGCCGGAGCCAGTATCCAGCGCAAGCGCCGGCGCCAGCGTCTAGCGCACCGCCAGCCGCCACATGGTTGCACGTCGGTGTTGGTGCTTGTTGTGCCTCTCTCTTCCTTCGTCTTGAGGGTATCCAGTTGTCCTACTTCCTCCCCGTGACAAGGAGGGCGGCTGGTCCGTCCTTCCCCGCGTGGGGATGGGGGGTGTGGGGCGCGCCGGCCTGGGGGACGAGATGTGGAGGTGGGTGGCAGCGGCGCCGGGATATGAGAGGAGCGGGAGATGCAGGACGGCGATTGGTGTCGGGAGTGGGTTAGGGTCTTAGGGTTATCTCGTCTGATGGACTGCGGGTTAATTTGGACTGTTTTTTAAGGAGTAAAATACGAAAATGTCAAAACGGTCTACGTGACGGAGGAGAAAGAAGAGGCTTGACGAAGGGACACTTCGTACTTTTTAGATAGTATAAGTAAGTATATACTTTTTAGATAGTATATAATAGTATAATATATATATAGATAGATAGATAGATATATAGATATAGATATAGATAGATATATAGATATATAGATATAGATATAGATATAGATAGATAGAAGATAGATATAGATATAGAAGATATAGAATATATAGATATAGATATATAAAACATTCCGTTCGTTCTGCCAAACTTTGTGCAGCCACATGAGTCCGAAAGACACCTGCTCATCTTCTTTCCATGTCAACTTGACGGGACTACTTGCCTGCCTCGATGAAGGCTCTACTTCACTGATCCATCGCCCATTGCCGCTGGTACGTACGAGACTCTAGTCACCTACTAGCACGAGCTATCCCCTAGCCAACGGCCGTTATTGACTCTTATATTTGTCCATGTCAGTCCGACAGTACGCCCAGGATGTCGGCATGGCAGGCACGATCACGAATGAAAAACTATAAAAATGACCCTTTTCCAAAACTTCGCAAATGAACCGAATCCGAAAACATTTCACGACCTAACCCTTTTGCATGACGCTCGTCTTCCTGGCGCCGTGGTTCTATTGCATGGCTTCATGGGCCACGGCGGCGGACGCCGTGCCCGCACGAGTAATTATGGCACCCCACCACCAGGCGCTGTGCAACGGCGCCCAAGGCCTTGGCGCCGTGCGTTTGTGATGTTTTCTTGGTCTCACACCACCGCTGCCGCGCTCCCTCATACCCGACACCATGTTGCTTATCATGTCACCGTACCTCTTGCCTTGATAGTCATAAGCCCATGTCCCCTTATTGCTATCCTCAAAGTTCCTATATAGGAATTCTTTACCATTGAACTTTGTCATACTATTTCTTGAAATGACGAGCGGTGAAGGTGATGCAACAATCATGGAGCTCATCAGATAATTCCTTGCTTCCACACGCCGTGTAGAAGTTTGACACAAAATGCCTCATGCACCACCGATTGTGCAGCCGACCATATACTGAAATATCAATCTCCACCACGTTGAGTATCCACTATTGCTAGTCCTAGATGATGCAAACCTCTCTTCGAGGTCCAACTACTTTTGTCCTCACTAGACGAATGAACCACTTGAATGAACCATTTTGAGTTGTCATTGTTCTCCGCTGAAACTAAAACGATAGTCAAAGGCAACAATCTGTCGCAGACGTCATGCCCTATCGTGACCAACATTGTGCCCTTGAACTTGCGGGTTAGAAATGTCCCATCCGCGGACATAACCAGCCTACAATGTTTAAATGTCCTTATGCGCAGTCCGAATGCCCAGAATGCATGCCCAAATACCCAGACTGTTTCATATTTGTACAATTCAACCACTACCAAATATTACAACAACTGGAGCCGGACTGATCGACAAAGGAGCTGCCCAGAAGCGAAAAAGCAACTGCCACACTTGTTGAAACTGGCACAACATAGAACATGACCGCCGAAATTGCTGCAAAACTACATGATAGATATAACAATGATCGGCAGCCCTCAAATTTTGCATGCAACAAACCTAAAGCCCGAGACTGCAAGTGTCTAGACATTCATTCATAACCCAGAAAAAACACTTGAGGCAAACATGCATGACAATAATGTACTCTCCAACCAAACAGAGATCCATCACACAATCCATAGTCCTGAAGATCACACAAGAGGAGCTACAACCACCAGAGATACATAACATACAACCACAACCAGTAGACCGTCAGAAATGCGCACATGAACAGGGTCATCAACATACTTACAAGTCAGAGGGCCACCGCCCCCCAGTTTTTTGGAAGAAGCACTAAAGATTTTTTTAGAAGGTTTACATTAGATAATTAGAGCCATTTACAAGGTTAACAACTACGCGCCGATGGTGGCGATGGAGGAGAATGGATGTTCTAGGGGTGAGACTTTGGTCTCTTCATAACTCGGAGGCGTCATCCTCGCTGGCGTCCTCCACACCATGTTCTCAGTTGGCGGATTCCTCTACAGTAGCGGGTATACGACATACCCCTAAGATGGGCGTCGGGCGTGCCCTGATCAGGAGAAGGTAAAGTTTTAAAGTTTGCGCTTTTTTACGTGTTTATCGTGTTAATTGTGAAGATTTTTGTAGGTTTTAATTGTCATATTATTACAACTAGAACATTTTGAGCCACCAGGCAAGTGGCGTTTGAGCTCTTGTTATTGCTGATATATGGATGCATGCATATGTATGATGGGTTATGCATATAGACAATTAGATCATCGCATAAAACTAGAGGGAGCGACGATATTTGATAACGCTGTTTAGTCATAATCGCCTATTTCTTCCGGGCATGCTAGCAGGCGCTCCTCTTCATGTACTAATTATAGTACCATTGACGGAAAGCCCGCCTCGGTATACAGACACATCAGATAGTGAATGTCACGCCGGTTCGGCGTCCCTGCCACGGTGAGATCTTATGTCTAACCTAGTTTTAGTCTATTTTAGCTACCACCGGTGTCTTTATATAATAGGCCCAACACGTAACTTCTCGCGTAATCCAAGGCAAATTTTAGTCTATACACATTCGACACAAACTACAACAGACTCCGCATTAGCGAATATGTCGCCAACTTTGACATTGTTATCTTCGCGCGAACGCCTATGTATGATGGACCTGGTTTTCTTCTTTTGCACACTCGCCATGAGCCAACCTCTGAATCCTCATCGGACTCTGCTGCCTCGACTGTGTACGTCACAACGTCTTGCTCCTCTTCAACTCTACCTGGAATGATGCACACATGTTGTTCCTGCAGGTTCCGCCCTTCATCACCAGCTTCTTGTCCTTTCTCACACTCAAGTTTAAATTATCCCTGTCCACATGATAGAGATAGCCCTTACCATGAATTTCCCCAAGCGTAATAAGATCCCTTCGAGCTCTCGACAGATATCTAACATCTTGGAGCACTACTTCATCATCCTCTTGAGTCTTGATCTTGATATCTCCCATGCCTATGACGTATTGAGGAGTCAAAATGCACGAAGAAATCCCTCCGATTTGGAGAGATTTGAGAGGAAATGGGGTAGAGGGTTAGAGAGAGCTCGAACTAGAGGTGGAAGAATAGGTGGGGTGGGGCTACCCACCCGTGGCCGCGTGACTTAACACCCACAAAAGCCGAGGGCCTCGGTGTCGTGATGACATTGCACAACGCCCTATGGTGTGCGACATACTTATTCGCGCGCCTCAGCACGTCACAAAAAGGATGCCTCCCTATGTTGGGGCGACATACTTACTTGCGCGGCTCGGCACGTCAGAAAAAGGCACCACACCCTATGGTGGGGCGACATAATTACTTGTGCGCCTCCCCACGTCAGAAAATGGTGGGGCGATATAGTACTTACTCGCGTGCCTCGGCACTTCTGAAAAAAGCACGGCGCCCTATGGTGGGGCACATACTTACTCGTGTGCCTCGTAAACGCCAGAAAAAGGCACGACACCGTATGGCGGGGCGACAAAGTACTTACAGCGTCCTATGGTGGGGCGACATACTTACTCACGTGCTTCGGCATGTTAGAAGAAGGCACGGTTCCCTATGGTGGGGCGACATACGTCTCGACACCCTAGAAAAAGGCACGACGCCGAGACATTTCGAGACATGCACCGTGAGGTCGGGCGCCATGCTAGGGCATTTTTGGTTGCCCACGGGCCTCAGAAACGCACTATTGCATGTGAATTTTGGCCCGTTTGGTTGCCTGCCCCGTTCGGCTAGCCTGCATGTGCACGGACCTTAAAGCAACCTGGGCCAGGCCCGAGAGGAACGCCCGATTCCACCGTTTTTCCAGAGCCACCCTCCGCAAGGCAAAAAGGGGAACGCGGAGCCGAGCTCGTGCAGGCTGGGGAGATGGCGCGCGGCTGCGGGCGCTCGCGCGCACACGCGAAAATGGTGGCGGGAGAAATTTCACTCACCGCCCAGTGTTTTGCCTCCCCTATTTCACCCCCTCCTCTCACCGCCGAAGCTCCCGCCACCATTTCCCCCCATTTCGAGCTCTCCGTCCGAGAGGCGATTCAATGACCACAGGCAGGTAAGCGGCACCTCCTTCTACTCCGGCGAACGGTGGTCCACGGCCGGCGGCGGAGCGCTTCTTCCTCGATCTCTCCATGCAGAGAGCGGTCGTCGACGCTACGATGCCGGCAAGCATGTTCGAACCCTAGCTCATGATGTAGATCTTTGTAGATATGTGCAAATGGAGTAGATCTTTAGGCGATGATGTAGTTTGACCATGTTTAGGATCTTGATTTGGTGTTAGCATGTCGATTTGGTAGGCCATGATGTAGATCTTTGTAGCTTCGGCCTTCGGATGATGTTCTTGTGACCTGTGTTGCTCGATTAGTCATGCACATGTCTTGCTCGTCACCATTGTAGGACATGACCGTCGACGAATTTAGCCACACTCTGCTCGAGGGGGAGAGCCAGCTCGCTCTCTCCCTTGTGCCGGACTCCAAGCCGGAGGAGATGCCGGAGATGGAGATGTTCAAGGTGCCTAGGATGAGCTCTGTGCTAGCCACGTCTTGTCAGCGGTTGGAGAAGCAAGCTGGTGGCAAGGACAAGAAGAGCAAGATGGGGACGACCATGAAGTGGCCGCCATTTCTGTCCACCTTCGTGCTGAACAAGATGTGCGAGCTGATCGCCTCCGGCGTGAGGACTGAGAAGGGGTTCAAGGAGGTGCATCTCAACACAGTTGCGAAGCTTGTGTTCGATTTCTGTGGGCAGGAGGTCACCTCTACTCAGATCTACAACCACCTTAGGAAGTGGAGATCAAGGTGGATCAAGGTGTCAAAGCTCAAGGACCTGAGTGGTGCACATTGGGATGAGGATACTCACATCATCATCTTGGAGCTGGAGCACCTCAGAGGCCACATTCTGGTTAGCCTGCTGTCTAACATTGTTCACTTCCAACACCATCTCACTTTGTAACTGTCTGTCTAACTGTCTATCGTCCCTAGGATCACCCAAAGGACGCTGAGTTCCTGAACAAGCCCATCCAGAACTACGAGCAGATGCAGACCATCTTCTCCTTCGGTCTTGCCACTGGAACGCATGTCATGGGATCCAATGAGCCTCTCGGTACGCCCGAGGATCCTGATTCGCAGGAGTCGGACACCATCAATGTTGAAGCTTCTGAGGGATCCCGAGCCGCCAAGCCCGATGATCATGCACCCAAGTTACCTGAGAGAGGTGACAAGAAGAGGAAGAGGGGTGCCTTGGTCGATGAGGAGGTGCATGTCTTCAACAGCATGACCGAGGCCGTCCGGGAGGTGGCATCCGCCATCAGGGATAGTGTGCCTGTCGACGTGCTCCCCGGCCTCTACGAGGTTGTGATGAGCACGAAGGGAACATTCAGTGACACCGCCAAGATTGCAGCTCTTGGCCACCTCCTCGACAACAAGGCGCAGGCTTTGGCTTCATTCTGATGGCCGAGGACCACCGTCTGCTCTGGCTCCAGAACTTTCTCAACAAGCACTACTACCAGTAGTGCTTGTTCAGGAAGTTGGAGGTGGCGGTGGTGCAAGCATGCTAGATGATGATGATCATCATGATGAGGTGATGTATATTTTGGGTAGATAGGACAACAGAACATCTTATGGCCTGTACATTTTGAGTAGCTAGGACAACTAAACTACTTATGGCATGTATATTTTGGGTGCTTGAGGTGGTAGATAAGCTAACCCCTCGCACGATGAACTTGTGGTGGTAGTATGACACCCTCTTTTGATGTGGTGGTAGGATAACACCATACTAGCTAAGCAGCGAACACTGATGTTGCTTGTAGCTTGATGAATGAATGCATGCTTTGCTCATCATGTGTTGGTACTTTTGCAAGTTCTTGCTTTACTGACCATGCATTTTTAATGTTCATCTTTTTTGTTGCAGTGGTATGTGGTTTTCAGAGGTAAGACTCCAGGAATCTATACAACATGGAGTGCTTTGCTCGGCTCAGCTCTAGAAGTTCCCCAACAACTGCTGCGAAAGGTTCGAAACTCTAAGGGAGGCACATGAGGCTTTCTACATGTCCCAGCAAGAAGAGTTCCCTGTCGAAGATGAAAGCATAGCCGAATCAAGCATAGCTGGATCAAGCAAAGCTCAAGGAAGCAATGCTGGAGGAAGCAAAGGTACAAGGGGCAAAGGTGGAGGACCGATTCCATGTGGCGGCATCAAAGACTTCATCATCCTCGTCCTGATCGTCGTCATTGTGTATTTGTGGCACTCGTAAGTCTGTATGATCCATAAACCCTCCTAAATCTCAGTGGGCTGGTAAGCTCACCACTAGGGCGTGCAAGGTAAGTGGAACAACAACAAACTGGACAACCAAACACAGTGGTTTGTGGCTGTAAACACCAACCTGGGCATCCAAACACGAGCACATTGGATTTCTGTACCCAGCCGAACGGGCCTGGCTATGATTTTGTTGGCAACCAAACTACATGCACAATACGGCTCAGCTCCCGTTTTTCCAGAACCAGGCCCAACTGAGTCACAGATGCAAAAGTTCAAATTTCGGTGCAAGCAACCAAACACGCCCCTAAATGATCAATTTTCGTGAAATATTCTTAGATCAGGTTGATTTTGCGCCGAAGTTTTTAAAAAGGTGATTTCCATCAATCAGGAACGATTGCGGCGGTGTGGGGGCGCGCACGTCCTCTCGAATCGACCCGCATCGATTCGTACCTAGTATCTGGACTCCAACGTCTATCACTGGACATTCCGACGCCGCAGCGCTGAAAGCCTGACAGCGCTGTGCGGAACATGCTGTCTCCGCAGCTTTATTCGGTCCTGATAGCCTATCCAGGAGTAGCAGGTCTGATGATTTCCTTGGGATTTTACAAATATCTATCTTGCGTGCGTAGGTGCGAACATAAACTGTTGCACGTACTACAAAACAAAACTAGGGGCACTGACTGAGCAGGGATCCTCCACGCCTCCACTGGAATATATGTGAGGCTACGATCGAGTGGGGGATCCAACTTGAGAATTCGAGCGATAACGCGTGAGACTTCTTGGGATGATCTTCACTTGGCGATAGGGCATCGTACATACCCATCGATCTATTGGCCGCCCCACTCACTCACTCTCGCAGCGTACATGCATGCCCGACCACGTACGTACATACGTGACGCCCTGGTCAATCCGTAGCCGCCCAAAGTGACCCCGACCGAAGACCGTGAGCCGGGCGCACGACGCCGTGACACGTACACGCGCACCCGCCGGCCGTGAACGCGCGAACACGACGGCGACGTGCACCGCCGCGCGCACGTGGCACGACGGTCGCCGGCCTGCGCGCCAAGATCGACGTGCGATGCGACGTGAGTCGCGCGGCTGCGCCCCCGCCCTGGAAACGATGCGCATTTGGCCTGGCCCGGTCCACGGGCGCAGTGCACGCACGTATCGTTCGATGTTCGATGCTCGATGCGGCATGCAGCTCGGGGTCGTCCACGTACGGGATGCGGCCTTCTGTTGTGCTTGTCAATTTAAGGTAGGAAGAATGAAGTGGCATATACAAATATCTGCACTTGTCCACGTTTGGCATTGATCTAGGTCTAGCCATGGATATGGTCAATATCAATTTAGATTTAACAAAAAGTATGGAAAGTGCTCGGTTGAATTTATACTTGACAAGTACTTTGGGAGATATAGATAAAAATAATTCTATGGGCCCGCCACCTATTGGTGGGGAAGGCACCAATCTATCTGAGGATGAGGTTTGTTCGGATGGAGATAATGATTTTGAAGATGACTTGATAGATGGATATCTGGATAAATTCCAGAATTCATTGTCGAGTAGAAAAAAATAAGCATAAGGGCTCACCAGAAAATGTCTGTGTGAAACCCCGAGTGCAGATTGGCAAAAACAAGAAAAACCCAAATGATAGGATGTACTTGGAATTTAAATGGGATGGGCAGAATTGAAAAACAAAGGTTCCTTCGTGAAACTTTGATAGAAAAGAAAATTGATTTTATAGGTCTGCAGGAGACATTGAAATCTGATTTCAGTGCTCAAGACTTAGCTGCAATTGATATAGGGCAAAAGTTTCTTTGGAAATGGAGTGCTCCGAAAGGGAGGTCTGGTGGAATCCTTGTGGGAATTCGAATGGCTACGTTTGATGTATATGAACATGAAACGAGCCAGCATTTTGTGAGAGTCCTGGTAACGGATAAAAACCTTATATTCAAATGGAATTTGATTATTGTCTATGGGGCAGCTCAGAATGAGGGCAAGATTGCTTTCTTAACTGAGTTATCTCATACTTGTCATGATAGTAAATTCCCACTCTTGGTAGGAGGTGATTTTAATATTTTAAGGAATAGCAGTGAGAAAAATAAAGAGGGTGGATATTCTAGATGGAGTTTTCTTTTTAATGCTATTATTGAGAAAAATGACTTGATGGAACTTAGTCTGTCTAGTAGAGCATTTACTTGGAGCAATGATCATCTGAACCCTACCTTTGAGAAATTAGATCGTTTTTTGGTATCTCCTGAGTGGGAGGAGCAATATCCTCTGTCCATTGTGACAACCTTGGGTAGAGATATTTCTGATCATGCTCCTCTGATTCTGGACACAGGACATGTTACACCCAGGAACCCACCTTTTCATTATGAAAATGCTTGGGTTGTGAGGGAAGGTTTTAAAGAAAGGGTGAGGTTTAAATGGGAGAGGTGGTCAGAGCTCGTACTAGCATCGAGACCTGGCAAGCCAAAATGAGGGGAATGAGGCAATATCTTAAGGGTTGGAATAAAAATTTGGAGGGAGAATATCGAAAGACCAAAGCTGGAATTCTAGAAAGACTTAGTGAGATTGACATTGTAGCCGAGTCTGTTGGTTTTTCGACTCTACTTTTGAGGAAAGGAGAATTTTGAAGTCTCGGTTAACAAATCTTTTAAAACAAGAGGAATTAAAATGGATTCAAAGAGCAAAAGAAAAAATATTAAAGAAGGGGAGGCAATACAAGGTTTTTTCATGCAAAGGCGAATGGGAGACATAGGATTAATACAATTGTTCATTTGGAGGAGAATGGCAGTACTATTTTTGGACATAAGAATCTTGAAACTTACATCACTAGTTTTTATAAAAAACTTTTTGGTAAACCTGTAGTGTCTAACATTAGACTAGGTGATGCCAATGTTGCCAAAATTGATCAGGAAATGGCGTGTCGATTGACAGAACCTTTTTCCTTGGAGGAAATTAAGAATGTGGTTTTCGGGATGGCAAGAAATAAATCTGCTGGACCAGATGGCTTCCCGATTGAGTTCTATCAGACCTTTTGGGATACTATCAAAAATGATTTGTTGTCTCTTGTTGAGGATTTTCAACAAGGCAGACTTGATATTTCAAGGTTAAATTATGGGGTGATCACGCTTGTTCCCAAATGCAAAGATCCAACTGATATTAAAAAAATCGCCCTATATGTTTGTTAAATGTGAGCTTTAAGATCATTACAAAACTGCTGATGAATCGGCTCTCACTGGTGGTAGATCCGGTTGTTGGGCCTACACAAACTGCTTTCTTAAAAAATAGATATATAATGGAAGGGGTCCTGATTTTACACGAGACATTAAATTCGTTGCATTCTGGAAAAAGTCGGGGATCATGTTTAAGGTGGATTTCGAGAAAGCCTATGATAAAATAAAATGGCCGTTTGTCTACCAACTCTTAAAGCTGAAAGGTTTTCCGGATGCTTTTTGTGACATGGTGATGAAAACGGTCATTGGAGGCAAGGTTGGAATAAAAGTGAACAGTAATATTGGTCCGTATTTCCCAACTCATCAAGGGCTTAGACAAGGGGATCCATTGTCCCCTTTACTCTTTGATGTAGCTGCTGATGGGTTGGCGATTATTATGGAAAATGCAAAAAAACTTGGTTACATAAAAGGGCTGATGTCTGATCAGATGGAGGGAGGTTTGGTGCTGCTGCAATATGCAGATGATACTGTCTTCTTCATAGAGGATGACATTGCTAGTGCGCAACACCTGAAATTCCTGCTATGTATTTTTGAACAGATGTCGGGATTAAAAATTAATTTTGACAAGAGTGAACTCTATTGTTTCGGGGGAGCCAAGGAAAAGGAAGATCAATACAGCTTGATTTTTTCCTGTACCTCGGGATCTCTTCCTTTGAAATACCTGGGGATCCCTGTTGGTCAAACTAGGCTACTGAATAAGTATTGGGGAAGGTGGAAGAGGCCTCTGAAGGGAAGCTGAGCTGTTGGCAGGGTAAACTGATGCCTATAGGAGGGAGACTAGTTCTTATTCAGTCTAGTCTTAGTAATACCGCCTTACATATGTTATCTTTTTACCCGCTTCCCAAAGGAGTTAAGAAAAGATTGGATTTCTTTGGCGCCCGTTTATTATGGGGAGAGGATCTGGGGACGAGGAAGTATCATTTGGTTCGCTGGGAGGTGGTGTGCTCCCCAAAGGAATGTGGGGGGCTTGGAGTGAAGGATTTGAGATGTATGAATATAGCTTTGCTATGTAAGTGGTTGTGGAAGTTAGAGAGTACGGATGGGCTGTGGCAAAAGTTGCTTTATAAGAAATATGTGGGAGAAAAAACGCTTAGCGGAGTGGAGGTTGGTGTGGGAGATTCTTGGTTTTGGAAAGACATTTTGAAAGTTCGTGATCTCTTCTACTCTTTTTGCAATCGCAAAATTGGGAATGGAAAGAGAACACACTTTTGGGAAGACGTTTGGAAAGGAGATACAGCTTTTACAATAAAGTTCAAGAGGCTTTATGATATTTGTGAAGTGCAAGGAGTCACAGTTCATACTGTGCTGACTCTTGGTTGACGTTCACTTAAATTTGGACGGACACTCATGGGAGACTTTTTGCAAATGTGGATGGACTTAAAAAAGGAGTGTGCTGGGATCACACTCTCAGGTGTGCAGGATTCGGTCCAGTGGAGACTGGACCCGAAAGGTTTCTCTGTTAGGTCTTTATACAGGGCTCTAAAAATGAATAGCTTGGGTTTTCCTTATAAAGCTCTGTGGAGTTTTAAGGTCCCAATGAAGGTCAGAGTTTTCCTGTGGTTAGCTGTACGAAATAGTATTTTAACGAAAGATGTTCTGCATCGATGGGGGTGGACTGGGGATTGGATGTGCCAATTTTGTGGTGCTAATGAAACCATAACACATCTTTTCTTCCAGTGTCCTCTAGCTCGATATATTTGGAATGTCGCCTGTTGTGCTTTTGATTTTAAAAATCGCCCCACCTCGATACAACATTTGTTGGGAGGATGGATGAAAGGTTTTCGGAAGAAGGACAAATGCATAATTAAAGTAGGCGTAGCTGCAGTCATGTGGGCTATGTGGAAAACTCGTAATAATTCTTGTTTTCGTA
Source organism: Poa pratensis (assembly GCA_947311845.1). Classification (NCBI taxonomy): domain Eukaryota; kingdom Viridiplantae; phylum Streptophyta; class Magnoliopsida; order Poales; family Poaceae; genus Poa; species Poa pratensis. The sequence continues at coordinate 28,727,590 of CAMZMU010000037.1, forward strand.
ACATTAGACCTCATGATCCTGTGGCTGTGACTAACATGATTGGTAATATGGTATCATCTTGGGCAATTTTGCAGGAAAAGGAGGGAAACCGAGATGCGATAAATTGGGGAGCCAAATTGTTCGTGCGATTATCTCGTGAAGCTTTCAATGCGACGCAGGGATGGAGGCCGGCGACGATGAGGATAACAGGGTGAAGATGATGCCGCTTCTTTGAGTTGCTGGTGCTATCTTGTAATCCCTCTGGAGTTGGGTATGGAGAATTCTAAGTCTGTAAGAAATAAACGTGTTGACCTGAGCCGGTTGGGCGTCTTGAGGCCTCGGTAGACTTGCAGTCTAGGCGAGCTTTCGTTGTTTTTCAGTTTTTCTTGTTTTCTCTTGCGCTTTCTTTTCCGTTCAAGTCTATATGGATGCTGGTTTCTAATAATGGAAATGGGGGGGGGGGGGGGGGGGGGGGGGGGGTGGCCTTGCTTCAAAAAAAAACATCGAATAATTAAGATGGGCTTGTCAATTTTACAAGGCAACGTTAATTAGGCACGCTAAAACACGACCATCCGTTGTAAAGTAAGTCAATTCCTTAGGTTGGGTCGTCTGGGGACTACTGTTTGAAACGGATGAAGAATTGCGAAACAGATAATGAAAATTAGATGGCCATGCATTCTAGAACCCCCTTCCCTGCTAGCTTTAGAACTTTCTATATCAAGATATTTAAGGACCTGAAATAGATATGAACACATACATCTACTCTGAATTCACACCATGACAAAAATTAATATATGAAGACATATGATTTTATTTTTGGTTTTATTTTATGTGATCTAGAAAATTTCCTTTTAGCCAACTATTTTAAAGAGGTAGTTCTCAACAACATAAATAACTAAAATCATTCCCTTTGCAATATATTCTTCAAGTTTAGTGCAAGTTGACTTTCCACCACAGATGCTGAAATTACGTAACAAAACATCAATGTATAATATTTAGTTGCATTACTATGTGTATAATTTGGTAACTATAATTGAAAACTGTAATGGTTAAATTTATATGTCAAGTAATTTTTATAAGTAAACGAAGTTTAGTATAAATAAACAACCGTGCGCGACCCGTCGCTCGCGAGCGACCGACGCAGAGCCGTCCGATGCGTCCTTGATCATAGGCGAGCGACAGGCTACGCCGCTACGGCCACAACGCTAAAATTTCTTATCCAATCTCCGTCTCTTCTCTCCGTTTCTAATCTCCTCATCTCGATCCCCTTTATGGCGTCTCTACTAGATTCCCCCTTCCCCGCAGTGCTACTAGCAATCCTTCTGTGATAAGCCATCTGCGTGGAGTGGAGGACATGACCATGTGAAAGATCTAGATGTCGCCTAGAGGACGGGTGAATAGACGTTTTTAAAATCAATTACGGATTTGGCTTGAAAGAATGGGGAAATAAACTATTTTTTCAATCACAAATTTTAAATAAGCTAGCCTCGACTAAGTGCACCAACAACTTAACCTAAATAAGATGAGCACAAGTGATATATCACAAGTGATAAACAAGATAAATATAACTTCAACCATGAAGACTATCACAAGGAAAAAACACGGCTATAGATATAAACGAGGCACAAAGAGACGAAGATGTATCCCGATGTAAAGGTAGTCACGTTGGAGTGGTGCGGGAAACCACGAAGGACAACCGTTCGCCACGAAGGGTCACCTTCTTCTCCAAGCCCCTACACGAGCTTTTCTCCACTCCAGAGATGGCAAGCTCGACAACACTTCACAATCCCCACGAAGGCGAAGACCAGGCCTCTTCACAATCTTCCACAAAGAGGTCACCGCGGTCCCAACCACCAAACCATTTAGGAGGTCACCCTCCAAGAGTGACAATCTCACGTGCTCTGATTGAATGAATCAGCCGTGGAGAGCTCAAATCAATGCACCAAATGCAAGAGCAAGAACACCAAAAGTGCTCAAGTCCTTCTCTGTCAAATTCAACCATAGCAACAAATGTTAGGGAGGAAAGGAAGAGGAAGAACAGTGGAGGAGGCCAACCATGACTCCAAGATCTAGATAGAAATAGTTCCCCTCACTTAGAAGATGATTTGATTGGTGGAGTTGTAAATCTAAATCCCCTATCTCTTTTCCCTAAAAAACAAGTAAGAATTATGGGAGGAAATGAGAAGGGAGCAATCTTTTCAAGGTCAGCAATGATGGGAAGAAATAAGCTCAAGAGCCCTAGATTTTTTTTTGGGAAGAAGCACCTTGTATAGCCCCTTAAAAATTAGCCGGTTTTGACAAAAAGTAGCCCACGAAGTCCGAACCGTCCAGCCCAAAAACTGCTAGACAGTCTCGCACCTTTGTGCAGCCCCTGTTCAACGCTGAAAACCAGCACCTATATGACATCAAATGAAAAAAACGATTTAAGCGCAAATTATACGCATAACTTTACTTTTTTATGACATTTTCATCCGAGATCATGCAGCCTACAGATTATATAAACCGTGTAGGCAGAAAAGATTCTGAACGAAAAACTGTAAAAGTGATTTCCCAAAGGCGTCGAACAGTTCGAAAAATCCGCCGGACTGTCCATCAGAGATATACAACACAGCCGGAAAACTTCCGGACATATCCGACACATGTCCGGCACCAGAAAAACAGTAAAACCGACTTTACTAAAAAAGGCGATATCTATCTTTTTCATAGTATTCTATGAATTTGGTCTTGTTTTGAAGCTAACAACAAGCTTTAACTCCTCACACAGAGAAACACACATTTAATCAAGAGAGGATAAAACCAAAAGGGAAGATGTTTGACCTCTCTATAAATGAAGAACCGGTAAAACCTCCATCACCAAAAACGCGATAAGTTTTTCCATACGAAATCCGTTTTTGATAAACTTGAGCTTGTGATGAAGATGAGGAAAAGCACCAAAACCTCATACAGAGAAAAGGCAAATGAGAACTAAGAAAGATGATGCCAAAACCATAATTGTTTTATATTGTCTATTAACCCCACCTCTAGACGACATCCTTGCAACAGTTCTGACATAATAAATATGGCCCTACGTGTTGAGAGATTTACTATATGCAGAAGTTTGATTAATTTGTTTCCTCCTTAGGAATACCTCTATGCCTGAATCTTCCTTTACAGTGTGTTCCCTATATCGTCTCTAGTGTCAGGGGATGGCCTCTGTTGCTCCCAGAAACAAGCATTTGTGCTACAAAATGTTCATCTTGGCACGCACGATGCAGCGTGGATGTGTGGTCGCATTTTCAGTAGTTCCATCTTCTAAAACTGGTGTGTTCAGGTCAAGACCACCCGTGGAAAGTTTATGTTCATACCTGCAAGAACATAGAAGAGTTTTAATAAGAAATCTTTTGAAGCAACTTGAAGCATTTCCTTTTCCTGCAAATAACACACACGAACTCCTTCTCATACAAGAGCAAGTACACTTTTTTCGCTCACCACAAATACTAGAAAATTATGCATCAATCGTTAGTGAACTTTATGTTCCTGCAAACGTAACAACCACAATGTGTAATAAAATATTTTCCTGATCTTTTTCTGTCACAACTAATGAAACTCGATATCAGACTCCAACAGTCTCAAAATCAAATCCTGACGGTCTACCCTTTGAGAGAGCACGAACGAGACAAGCAGTTTGCATATATGTCCACTAAAAACTACGCACATCTTTTTGCTCCATTTTAGTGTATCTTTAGTGAGATTTGAGGATACACCTATGTGATGTGAACCATCCATTGTTTCATGTGAAACAACCATGCGCAAACCCATGAGAATCTACAATCCTTCTATAAGGTTCCTCCTTATTTTTCTTTCTCGGGAATTTATGCTTCTCCTTGGATTTTTGTGACATCTAAGAAAATAATGGCGAAAACGACCATCTTTTTCGTGTTTCATCTGGGATTTATCCGTTTTTAGACCAATGGATGTAATTTTTTCTCTTGATAACCTTTTTCTTCGATGCAATATGTGCTTGGGATCCTACCCTAACCCTCACGGGGTTTGTATCCTCTGCTGGATTGCACCTTTTTCAACTATCCGCGTTGTGGATCATATGTTTTATTTAGCCTGTAGTATTTTCCTCGAAGAAGAGAAACAAGTAGCGTTTCTAGGGGATTGACGGAAGTTATTGTTACATGTACCATGTCTCGGGGATCTAGGCTCAATTTCTATTTTCGGAATTTTCATGCTTTCGGACATGGGGAGGACCCTGCAGCGCAATCTGATAACTAGGCACAGTGTAGCCGCGTCCATTGTAAAAAAAATGTGTAAATCAATTTGTTTTTTTCGATAATGGAAGTTTTTATTACTTAAAGAGTCTTAAGCATTACACCCGTTCTCGGCATAACTATGATGCTCACAGCTCGCAAACGATTCGAGTCTCAGAAAACAAAAAATAAAAGTCGAATTACATATCATAATGTGAAATTGTAAAAATGCCTAAGGTTTTGGTGGGCAGATCTGAATATTACGTTGTCATCCATATTGGAAATAAAGTCCCTCGCCCAGTCTCCAACCATGTAGACACCTACGTAAAAAGGTCGCGATGCTCCACACGCTATAGAGGCGACCATGACCGGACCAAAGCCGTGCATCGGTAGATGACCTGCATAAGAGGCATTTTTATCATTAAAATCCATATCATTTGTACATAGCCATAGCGACCAAATAACGGCAATCACTATACAACATGTAAATCAATTAGTACCCGATTAGAAACTGCTTTTCAACTATTTATGTTTTTTTTTGCATTCGTTAGTTTCCACTGTGTTCCCCTATATCATTGATCTCTGAAGAAGAGAAAATATCCATGAATTCCGGTTCCCCTTTGCTCTTTTTTCATAGATATAAGTACTTCCAGTGTTGGCTCCTACGAATATTTCCCATTATCCTCTCCTGATACTTTGCCGAGCTGGCCCAATGGGGTGCTGGATAAGTAGGGCACCCATTTCGCTCTCCCTGTCCCGAGATTGCTCGGGTTGCCTGCCCCTGGGTGCAGAAGGAAAAAGCGAGCACCCAAGCTCGGGCACGGTCGAACGAATACCAGCCACACGCCGGGCAATGGCCTCGGTGGTCACCCGCACAGCCTATCGCCATCCGACCTCACCCCATCCAGCACCCGCCCACGCCACTATAGAACACGAGCGCGCCCATAATCCCGAGCACGGAGCACCTCGATCGTCACTCTCCCGCTCCACTCCCCAGATCCCCCACCCATATTCCTCTACCCGCGTAGCGTCAGCCAGTTGCCACTTGCTCTCCGAGGTCTTGGACGCACACTTCATTTTTTGGATTGACCTGTTTCCAAGGAGAGGATAGGAGGAGAGTTGAGCTGTTGTAATCTTGACAAGGAGGAGTTGGAGGAGGAGAAACAATGGCGCTCTCGTCGACGTTCTCCCTCTCACGAGGCTTTCTCGGCGTGCTGCCGCAGGAACACCATTACGCGCCCGCCGCCGGGCTCCATTCCCGACCTCTCAAGGTAACAAAGAAAGAATATGCCTCCTCTGTTCTAGCCTTGCTCATGGCCGATTCTTCTATGTTCCTACCGATTCCATTCTGCTCTTCTCCTTTGCAAATTGTAATGGTTGTTGCTGTTGCCTTGGCAAATGCTTGATCAATCAACTGCCTGCAGCCGCGGAGGAGGTCCTGCATTTCTGCGTCGCTGACGGAGAGGGAGGCAGAGTACCACTCGCAGCGGCCGCCCACGCCGCTGCTGGACACGGTGAACTACCCCATCCACATGAAGAACCTGTCCCTCAAGGAGCTGCAGCAGCTCTCCGACGAGCTCCGCTCCGACGTCATCTTCCACGTCTCCAAGACCGGCGGCCACCTCGGGTCCAGCCTCGGCGTCGTCGAGCTCACCGTCGCGCTGCACTACGTCTTCAACACCCTCAGGACAAGCTCCTCTGGGACGTCGGCCATCAGGTAAACAAACAATGCACACTTGTCTTCCAGAGATCGGCGTGCCTCGGATTAATTCGGATAACGTGCCCGGCCATGTGAGGTTCTGCTCGGATGGGAGACCGATCGATTAATCATCCCGTTTTGTTTATTCCCGCGGTGCAGTCGTATCCCCACAAGATCCTGACGGGGCGGCGTGACAAGATGCCGACGATGCGGCAGACCGACGGCTTGTCGGGCTTCATCAAGCGCTCCGAGAGCGAGTACGACAGCTTCGGCACCGGCCACAGCTCCACCACCATCTCCGCCGCCCTCGGTAACTAGCAATCATCTAGTCGTCTCTGCATCTGATTGTGTGGTTAATTTGCTCTGCGACAGACAGTACGTGGTAATTGATCAAGTGTGTGCGCGTGTGATTGTCTGGCAGGGATGGCCGTCGGGAGGGACCTGAAGGGCGCGAAGAACAACGTGGTGGCCGTGATCGGCGACGGGGCCATGACGGCCGGGCAGGCGTACGAGGCCATGAACAACGCCGGGTACCTCGACTCCGACATGATCGTGATACTGAACGACAACAAGCAGGTGTCGCTGCCGACGGCGACCCTCGACGGGCCGCGCCGCCCGTGGGCGCGCTCAGCGGCGCCCTCAGCAAGCTGCAGTCCAGCCGGCCGCTCAGGGAGCTCAGGGAGGTGGCCAAGGTATGACCTCACAAATGTTTCCACACTGCACACTGGTCACTGGATAGATACTCCGGGGAAGAAACGTTGAATCGTGATACTCGTGCAGAGTCAAATTCCAACTTGCTGCATAGTACTCGTTTGTAGAAAGGAATCCTAGCAAGTCATCTGCTCAGGATGCAACTTCAGACTACTATACTTGAAATAAATAAATAAATTGTGTATTTTAATTGGTGAAATGACAAGATCAGCATCAATCAGCAACAGTTTTCAAAACTGAAGCGAACATGTCAGTATCGCTGTGGCGTATCTCACGAAATTTTATAATCTTGAATTTTTGTATGCTTGTACGGTACATGCCAAAACGCAGCTGTTCCTCCATATACAATGCATGTACGCATACTCCATCTATGCCAGGTGTAAGCATGGCATGGATATATCCACCAGAAATGGCGATGAAACCTATAGAGTAGAGAGTAACATATCTCCACTAGCATTTTGTCTTCGACAAAACAGCTCAAGGGTGAGGGTGATCTTAACAAGCGACGTGGCTTAATTGCAGAAAGGAAGGTATAAGTATGACTATTTTAAAACACCGGAGGCCTGAATGATAATTTTTTTTTCACCCCGATCTGATCAGTACATGCCAAAACTGGAGAAAATGACAAAAAACCACCACAATTGCGCACAAGACGACGATGAACCATCACCTTAGGGCTTTGTGACACATAAATACCACTATTGGGGCTAGGTCGTGCCGCGGAGCACTGATCACCTCTGTTTAGCGTTTTGACAACATTTCTGATAGGTGGGACCCGCTGTCAGTGCACACGTGGCAAAGGGCGGACAG